>CM053028.1:609496983-609617898 GCA_028564925.1 Lithobates sylvaticus
AACCCAACCCCAACTCTATGTCCAACACACAGTCCATAGAAACCAACCCAACACCGATCCATTTCTATTTCCAACACACAGCCCATAGGAACCAACCTGACCCAAACCCAACTCTATATCCAACACACAGCCCATAGGAACCAACCTGACCCAAACCTAACTCCATGTCCAACACACAGCCCATAGGAACCAACCCAACCCCCATCCATTTCTATATCCAACACACAGCCCATAGGAACCAACCTGACCCAAACCCAACTCCATGTCCAACACACAGCCCATAGGAACCAACCCAACCCCCATCCATTTCTATATCCAACACACAGTCCATAGAAACCAACCCAACCCAAACCCAACTCCATGTCCAACACACAGCCCATAGGAATCAACCTGACCCAAACCCAACTCCATGTCCAACACACAGCCCATAGGAACCAACCTGACCCAAACCCAACTCTATATCCAACACACAGCACATAGGACACAACCTGACCCAAACCCAACTACATGTCCAACACACAGCCCATAGGAACCAACCTGACCCAAACCGAACTCCATGTCCAACACACAGCCCATAGGAACCAACCTGACCCAAACCCAACTCCATGTCCAACAAACAGCCCATAGGAACCAACCTGACCCCCATCCATTTCTATATCCAACACACAGCCCACAGGAACCAACCCAACCCCCATCCATTTCTATATCCAACATACAGCCCATAGGAACCAACCCAACCCGATCCATTTCTATATCCAACACACAGGCCACAGGAACCAACCTGACCCAAACCCAACTCTATATCCAACACACAGCCCATAGGAACCAACCCAACCCCCATCCATTTCTATATCCAACACACAGCCCATAGGAACCAACCCAACCCGATCCATTTCTATATCCAACACACAGGCCACAGGAACCAACCTGACCCAAACCCAACTCTATATCCAACACACAGCCCATAGGAACCAACCCAACCCCCATCCATTTCTATATCCAACACACAGCCCATAGGACACAACCTGACCCAAACCCAACTCTATGTCCAACACACAGCCCATAGGAACCAACCCAACCCCCATCCATTTCTATATCCAACACACAGCCCATAGGAACCAACCCGACCCAAACCCAACTCTATGTCCAACACACAGCCCATAGGAACCAACCCGACCCCCATCCATTTCTATATCCAACACAAAGCCCATAGGACACAACCTGACCCAAACCCAACTCTATGTCCAACACACAGCCCATAGGAACCAACCCGACCCCCATCCATTTCTATATCCAACACACAGCCCATAGGAACCAACCCAACCCCCATCCATTTCTATATCCAACACACAGCCCATAGGAACCAACCCAACCCCCATCCATTTCTATATCCAACACACAGCCCATAGGAACCAACCTGACCCAAACCCAACTCCATGTCCAACACACAGCCCATAGGAACCAACCCAACCCCCATCCATTTCTATATCCAACACACAGTCCATAGAAACCAACCCAACCCAAACCCAACTCCATGTCCAACACACAGCCCATAGGAATCAACCTGACCCAAACCCAACTCCATGTCCAACACACAGCCCATAGGAACCAACCTGAGCCAAACCCAACTCTATATCCAACACACAGCCCATAGGAACCAACCTGACCCAAACCCAACTCCATGTCCAACACACAGCCCATAGGACACAACCTGACCCAAACCCAACTCCATGTCCAACACACAGCCCATAGGAACCAACCTGACCCAAACCCAACTCCATGTCCAACACACAGCCCATAGGAACCAACCTGACCCAAACCCAACTCTATATCCAACACACAGCACATAGGACACAACCTGACCCAAACCCAACTACATGTCCAACACACAGCCCATAGGAACCAACCTGACCCAAACCCAACTCCATGTCCAACACACAGCCCATAGGAACCAACCTGACCCAAACCCAACTCTATATCCAACACACAGCACATAGGACACAACCTGACCCAAACCCAACTCCATGTCCAACACACAGCCCATAGGAACCAACCTGACCCAAACCGAACTCCATGTCCAACACACAGCCCATAGGAACCAACCTGACCCAAACCCAACTCCATGTCCAACAAACAGCCCATAGGAACCAACCCAACCCCCATCCATTTCTATATCCAACATACAGCCCATAGGAACCAACCCAACCCGATCCATTTCTATATCCAACACACAGGCCACAGGAACCAACCTGACCCAAACCCAACTCTATATCCAACACACAGCCCATAGGAACCAACCCAACCCCCATCCATTTCTATATCCAACACACAGCCCATAGGAACCAACCCAACCCGATCCATTTCTATATCCAACACACAGGCCACAGGAACCAACCTGACCCAAACCCAACTCTATATCCAACACACAGCCCATAGGAACCAACCCAACCCCCATCCATTTCTATATCCAACACACAGCCCATAGGACACAACCTGACCCAAACCCAACTCTATGTCCAACACACAGCCCATAGGAACCAACCCAACCCCCATCCATTTCTATATCCAACACACAGCCCATAGGAACCAACCCGACCCCCATCCATTTCTATATCCAACACACAGCCCATAGGACACAACCTGACCCAAACCCAACTCTATGTCCAACACACAGCCCATAGGAACCAACCCGACCCCCATCCATTTCTATATCCAACACAAAGCCCATAGGACACAACCTGACCCAAACCCAACTCTATGTCCAACACACAGCCCATAGGAACCAACCCGACCCCCATCCATTTCTATATCCAACACACAGCCCATAGGAACCAACCCAACCCCCATCCATTTCTATATCCAACACACAGCCCACAGGAACCAACCCAACCCCCATCCATTTCTATATCCAACACACAGCCCATAGGAACCAACCCAACCCGATCCATTTCTATATCCAACACACAGCCCATAGGACACAACCTGACCCAAACCCAACTCTATATCCAACCCAACCCCCATCCATTTCTATATCCAACATACAGCCCATAGGACACAACCCAACCCAACCCCAACTATGTCCAACACACAGGCCACAGGAACCAACCTGACCCAAACCCAACTCTATATCCAACACACAGCCCATAGGACACAACCTGACCCAAACCCAACTCTATATCCAACACACAGCCCATAGGAACCAACCTGACCCAAACCCAACTCTATATCCAACACACAGCCCATAGAAACCAACCCGACCCCCATCCATTTCTATATCCAACACACAGCCCATAGGACACAACCCAACCCCCATCCATTTCTATATCCAACACACAGCCCATAGGAACCAACCCAACCCCCATCCATCCATTTCTATATCCAACACACAGCCCATAGGACACAACCCAACCCCCATCCATTTCTATATCCAACACACAGCCCATAGGACACAACCCAACCCCCATCCATTTCTATATCCAACACACAGCCCATAGGAACCAACCCGACCCCCATCCATTTCTATATCCAACACACAGCCCATAGGAACCAACCCAACCCAAACCCAACTCTATATCCAACACACAGCCCATAGGAACCAACCCGACCCCCATCCATTTCTATATCCAACACACAGCCCATAGGAACCAACCCAACCCCCATCCATTTCTATATCCAACACACAGCCCATAGGAACCAACCCAACCCCCATCCATTTCTATATCCAACACACAGCCCACAGGACACAACCCAACCCCCATCCATTTCTATATCCAACACACAGCCCACAGGACTGTACAGGTATGGTGGGGATTATAAAAGGTCTCTTAGGTTAAAGGGGTCTCCTACATATAGGCGATAATGGAAACAAGGACTCCTTCTTACCACAAGTCTTCGATTTTACTGTCTTGGATGACCAGCGATGCAAACAACGAGTTTTTCCAGCCGGAAGTAGAGTTCACGTCATCCGCGAAGCGACAACTTCGGAAGCTGCAATAAATAACACAAGTTCAGGAAACTCCCAGAAAAAAATAATGGAAGGTGAGTCCCGACCCCCTTGGACACTTACCAAACCTGGGAACACTTCTTCAGCACAGGAACCAAGGCAGTCATGTGTTCCTTATTCAGCACATAGCCGGACAGGGTGACTTTCTTGCCCTCACACGCCTTCAAGCAGAAGGCCAGTTGGTAAGGCCAGTTGTCGGGTTTCTGGCACTGCGAGAAGGTCAGATTCACGGCACGAGACACCACGTAGCGCATGAGCTCGTCATCCCGTGTCTCGTACAGGTACAACATGTGCTCCGTACCGAACTCCGTTATCTCGCCCCCAAAGAGCCAATCGATCATGGCCGTGGTGCCTTGGAAGGACAGGTCAGTGTCGGCGCTCTTGTTGAAGTCTTCCACCTGCGTTTGATTTAGGAGGCCGAAGAGAAATCGGACGGCCAGGGCCAAGCGGGGGTGTTTTTGGAGGAGGTCCATTAAGGATTGTCCCTTACAGATCTCCGGCAGGTAAGTACTCTCTCTCACCACCCTCTTTGCGGACTTGCTGCTCTCTCCCTCCCCAGGCATGGTGTAGTGCAGCACAGCCAGGAACTCCTGAAAGCTGTGATGGACAAAGCTGTAGGCGGTGCGCTTGCCGATGTCGCCGTGGAAGAAGACGTTGCTCAGGAATACGGATTCCACCAGAGACACGGAAAGTTTGTGTCTTCTCAGGTCTTCTTCCTCGAAGAGGACCTTTTGGTTGAGAACGCCTTCGTTGGCCAAGGCACAGACCTTCTTCAGGCAGTGGACCATGCCGCCGTTCCTGCTGTGGTAGATGATCAAACCCTTCAGGTAGTAGAGGAACATGGAGGTGTCGGTTGTGAAATTGGAGGGATACTTGGAAATCTGTTGTTTGGTGACGGTGGAGACGACCCAACACATGAAGGGTACAGTGCAGAGACTGAAGAAGACCTCATTCCTCCTGGTTATGTCAACGGCCTTCTCACATTCTCTCTTGCCGAAGTAGATCTCGATGTAACTCTCCCGGGCGTCCGCTTTATACCCAACGATCTCCACAAGCCGGGGCAGATCTGGCAGGAACGCCTGCAGCTGTTCCAGTAGAAAGGGTCTGGTGGTGATGATCAGAGAAGCTCCCTTGACCAGCTGTCCCTTCAGCAGGCTCCTCAGGAGGACATCTTTGTTGACCTCCTTAAAGGGGTCTTGGCAGATCTCGCTCTGCTCCTTCAAACTGCATTTCATTTCGTCAAAGCTGGCAATCAGGAAGCCCACCCTTTCTCCATTGCTCAGGATGTACTTCATGACATGGGGGGGGATATTCAATCGGCTGGTCTTGTTGATCAGTGCAGCTAAGCTTAGGTTGCCGGTGATCTTGGTGAAATCCTTGTAGCTTAGGTAGAACAGGAAGTCGAACTTCCCTGCGTAGAGGTTTCTGGTGGCCCAGTCGAAGATGATCTTGCGGCCGGTCAGAGACTTGCCGATGCCCGCCGGTCCGTGTATGATCACAGTCTTTGGGACGCCCCCGGAGTCCCCCGGGTTGAACAGCTCCTCGATGGAGGTCGCACAATACTCGTCAGAAGACCTGTCAATCAGTATTTGAGCTTGCTCCGCCCCCGAAGAACTCAACTCCCGCTTCTTCTCCTCTTCGCTCCGAAACTTCAGCAAGAGCACCAGCTGGGTGTACCTCCTCCACAGGGGGGTGCTCTCCCCCAGCCGCGAGTTCCGGTCCTTTATTAACTCAAAATGGTATTTGATGTTATCCTTGTGTGTGCCCATGTACTTCTGAAGTTCTTCATCCGTTACTGTTTGGAAATTCAAAAAAAAACAAAAAAAAAACGATATATTTTTAATATTTCAAGTCAAGTCAAAAGACAATATCAATATCCCCTCCCCCCCCCCCCTCACCAGTGTTTCTCGGGGCTTACCGTTTGTACCGGCGCACCCGGGAAATGATCTGATGGTTCCCACAGCTTACCACAAAGGTGAAGAGAGACCAGATCGTCTCTGATCACCTCTATGACCTAGACCAGATCGTCTCTGATCACCTCTATGACCTAGACCAGATCGTCTCTGATCACCTCTATGACCTAGACCAGATCGTCTCTGATCACCTCTATGACCTAGACCAGATCGTCTCTGATCACCTCTATGACCTAGACCAGATCGTCTCTGATCACCTCTATGACCTAGACGAGATCGTCTCTGATCACCTCTATGACCTAGACGAGATCGTCTCTGATCACCTCTATGACCTAGACCAGATAGTCTCTGATCACCTCTATGACCTAGACCAGATCGTCTCTGATCACCTGTATGACCTAGACCAGATCGTCTCTGATCACCTGTATGACCTAGACCAGATCGTCTCTGATCACCTGTATGACCTAGACCAGATCGTCTCTGATCACCTCTATGACCTAGACCAGATCGTCTCTGATCACCTCTATGACCTAGACCAGATCGCCTCTGATCACCTGTATGACCTAGACCAGATCGTCTCTGATCACCTCTATGACCTAGACCAGATCGTCTCTGATCACCTCTATGACCTAGACGAGATCGTCTCTGATCACCTGTATGACCTAGACCAGATCGTCTCTGATCACCTGTATGACCTAGACCAGATCGTCTCTGATCACCTCTATGACCTAGACCAGATCGTCTCTGATCACCTCTATGACCTAGACCAGATCGTCTCTGATCACCTCTATGACCTAGGAGGACCAGAGGGACGTCATGACATCACTTCCGGTCTAAGGCGGAAGTAAACTTTTTTTTTTTAACCACTTCCTGACCGGCGCACGCCGATGTACGTCGGCAGAATGGCACGGACAGGCATAAGGGCGTATATATAAGTCCCTTTTTAAATGCCGCCGTGCCATCGGGAGCGCGCCGGTCAGGACCCCGGTGAGGCCGGTCGAGACCCCGGTGAGGCCGGTCGCGGGTCCCGCGGACTCGATCGCCGCAGGGACACCCGCGATCGTCTCACGGGATGGCTGAACGGGGAGATGCGGAAATAAACAGCATCTCCCCGTTCTGCCTAGCAACTAGTGACGCCGATCTCTGCTCCCTGTGATTGGAGCAGAGATCAGCATTCACTAGCTGACAGCCACGCCCCCCCCCCCATAGTAAGAAACACACCCCTAGGGATACTTAACCCCTACACTGCCACCTAGTGGTTAACTCCTTTCACTGCCAGTGTCATTTACACAGGAATCAGTGCATTTAAATAGCACTGATTGCTGTATAAATGACAATGGTCCCAAAAATGTGTCAAAAATGTCCGATGTGTCCGCCATAATGTCGCAGTCACAATAAAAATCGCTGATCGCCGCCATTACTAGTAAAAATTATTAATAAAAATGCTATAAAATATCCCCTCTCTTGTAAACGCTATAACTTCTGCGCAAACCAATCAATAATCGCTTATTGCGATTTTTTTTTTACCAAAGATATGTAGAAGAATACGTATCGGCCTAAACTGAGGGAAAAAAAGGTTTTTTATATATTTTTGGGGATATTTATTATAACAAAAAGTAAAAAATATTGTGTTTTTTCAAAATTGTCGCTCTATTTTTTGTTTATAGCGCAAAAAATAAAAACCGCAGGGGCGATCAAATACCACCAAAATAAAGCTCTATTTGTGGGAAAAAAAGGACGTAAATTTTGTTTGGGAGCCACGTCGCACGACCGCGCAATTGTCAGTTAAAGCGACGCAGTGCCGAATCGCAAAAAGGGGCCTGGTCCTTTGGCTGCAAATTGGTCCGGGGCTGAAGTGGTTAAAGCATCAGATGAATGTTTTTGGTTTTTTTGGGCTTTCAAGGGTGGAGGAGAGATTTGGTATTTCAAAATAAAATCAAATAAATAAGAAAATAAATAATTAAAGCCAGAAAAGGCGTGGTCCTTAACCACTTGCTTACTGGGCACTTAAACCCCCCTCCTGCCCAGACCAATTTTCAGCTTTCGGTGCTCTCACACTTTGAATGACAATTACTCAGTCATGCAACACTGAACCCAAATTAATTTTTTGTCCTTTTTTTTCCCACAAATAGAGCTTTCTTTTGGTGGTATTTGATCACCTCTGCGGTTTTTAATTTTTTGCGCTATAAATGAAAAAAAGACCGAAATTTTTTTGAAAAACAAAAACAAATTTTTCTTTGTTTCTGTGATAAAATTTTGCAAATTATAAATTTTTCTTCATAAATTTTGGCCACAATTTATACTGCCACATATCTTTGGTAAAAATAACCCAAATTAGTGGATATTATTTGGTGTTTGTGAAAGTTAGAGACTCTACAAGCTGTGGTGCGAATCATACAAAATTGATCACATCTGATGTACTGGGGGCCGATCTCATTTCTTGTGACCCGAACAAGGAAAGTACAAATACCCCCCAAATGACCCCTTTATAGAAAGTAGACATTCCAAGGTATTTAGTAAGAGGCATGGGGAGCTTTTTGATGTTGTCATTTTTTCCCACAATTCTTTGCAAAATGAAGGGTTTTTTTTTCCACAAAATTGTCATTGTAATAGGTTATTTCCCTCACATGGCATGTGTATACCACAAATGACACCCCAAAATAAATTCTGCCACTCCTCCTGAGTATTACGATACCACATGTGTGGGCCTTTTACACAGCCTGGCCACATAGAGAGGCCCAACATGCAGGGAGCCCCATCACGTGTTCTAGGAGCATAAATTACACATCTAACTTGTTGACTACCTATTACACTTTTGAAGGCCCTGGAGCACCAGGACAATGACACGTGACACTGATGATAGATGGCACTTATACGTGGCACTGATGACAGATGGCACTTATACGTGGCACTGATGACAGATGGCACTTATACGTGGCACTGATGACACGTGACACTGATAACAGATGGTATGTGACACTGACAGGTGGCACTGATCACAGAAGGCACTGATACGTGGCACTTGGGACAAATGGCACTGACAGGTGACAGTGGGGACAGATGGCACTGATACGTGGCAGTGGGGACAGATGGCACTCACAGATGGCACTGACAGGTAGCAGTGGGGACAGATAGCACTCACAGATGGCACTGACAGGTGGCACTGGGAACAGATGGCACTGACAGGTAGCAGTGGGGACAGATGGCACTCACAGGTGGCAGTGGGGACAGATGGCACTCACAGATGGCACTGACAGGTAGCAGTGGGGACAGATAGCACTCACAGATGGCACTGACAGGTGGCACTGGGAACAGATGGCACTGACAGGTAGCAGTGGGGACAGATGGCACTCACAGGTGGCAGTGGGGACAGATGGCACTCACAGATGGCACTGACAGGTAGCAGTGGGGACAGATAGCACTCACAGATGGCACTGACAGGTGGCACTGGGAACAGATGGCACTGACAGGTAGCAGTGGGGACAGATGGCACTCACAGGTGGCAGTGGGGACAGATAGCACTCACAGGTGGCACTGGGAACAGATGGCACTCACAGATGGCACTGACAGGTGGCAGTGGGGACAGATGGCACTCACAGATGGCACTGACAGGTAGCAGTGGGGACAGATGGCACTGACAGATGGCACTGACAGGTAGCAGTGGGGACAGATGGCACTGACAGGTAGCAGTGGGGACAGATGACACTGACAGATGGCACTGACAGGTAGCAGTGGGGACAGATGGCACTGACAGATGGCACTTTATTTTTTTTATTTTTTCTACTTACGGCCGCTGCAGCGGTTCATCTCCCCCTCCTCATACGCTGTCTCTCTGTGTGAGGAGGGAGAGCGGCACTGAGAGATGATCTCATATGTTTACATATGAGATCATCTCTTATTGGACAGCCCGATCTCGCTGTAAACAGCCGCTGTGATTGGCCGTTTACAGCGATCTGTGACTGGCTGTGTCCGAAGGACACGGCCAGCACAGAACTTCCCCGATGCTCTCAGGCGCGCGCATTGCGGAAGTAAACAGGACGACGTCCAGGGACGCCCTCCCGGCAGGGAGCATCCGCGCTGCAGCCGTCTTTCGGGTATATCGCAGGCGCGACGTGGTTAAGTGGATAAACTGCAATGGTGGGCACACAAGGCGATGTGTATTCTGGTTCTGCAGGCCCCAGCTAGACCTCTCTTCCAGGACGGTCTCAGCCTTTGCTCCACCCCTCAAAAAAACGATCCATCGTCCTCTCCACACTCACCAACACTAAGTACTTGTGGCCTAAAAAGAAAATCTATGGATATCTGCACTACATGGCCAAAGGACACCAGTCTGTCCAACATCTGGTCTACAAGCCAGGGGTATCAAAGTCCATCAAAGCCTCCACTGATGGTCCTCTACACCAACCAGCGTTCCAGAATCTAGAGGAGCCTCCAAATGAATGGCCTTAGTTTAGTGACGAGACGTTCCGATACTCTCCGAATATTGACCTTTGTCCTTCACAGGAAAGCTCCTCTAGATTCTGGAACACTGGCTGGGCTGAAATGTAGAGGCCCATCAGAGGAGGTTTTGATGGCAGCCAATGGGGGGTGGACTTTATATTGATACTCTTGGGTTGTTGGACAGTCCTTTGGCCATGTAGTGCTCTGACCAGGAAGGTACTAAGCATGCAGGTAGGTGTACCATCCATGGTCTTCTCCATAATGGACACGGTGGCCGGATAGTTCCTTTTCAGTACTTGGTAGAGTTTGTCCTTCTGGGAGTAGGTCCAGTTCTGAATGACAGAGAAGAGTTTGTTCATCCTATCCTGGCTCGTCTTTCTGGTCTTCACAGCTTCGTAATCCTCAGAGATGAGAAGTTTGTCCTGCATCAGCTGTGTGAGGACCACATCTACATTGTCTATATGACGGATCAGTTCCTCTTTATGCTGGTCCACAAAGTGTTTCCGGCCTTCAGGGGACAAGGAGAGGAGTGACATCATAAAGAGCAAAGAAAACACATACCCCCAAATTGTTCCTCACACCCCACCCCCAATTGTGAGCAAACCATTTGAACATGGGCCAACCCCCAACATGGGCCAACCCCCAACCTTCAACATGGGCCAACCCCCAACCTTCAACATGGGCCAACCCCCAACCCTGAACATGGGCCAACCCCCAACCCTGAACATGGGCCAACCTTCAACATGGGCCAACCCCCAACCATGAACATGGGCAAACCCCCAACCTTCAACATGGGCCAACCCCCAACCTTCAACATGGGCCAACCCCCAACCTTCAACATGGGCCAAACCCCAACCTTCAACATGGGCCAACCCCCAACATGGGCCAACCCCCAACATGGGCCAACCCCCAACCTTCAACATGGGCCAACCCCCAACCTTCAACATGGGCCAACCCCCAACCCTGAACATGGGCCAACCCCCAACCTTCAACATGGGCCAACCCCCAACCCTGAACATGGGCCAACCTTCAACATGGGCCAACCCCCAACCATGAACATGGGCCAACCCCCAACCTTGAACATGGGCCAACCCCCAACCTTCAACATGGGCCAACCCCCAACCTTCAACATGGGCCAACCCCCAACCTTCAACATGGGCCAACCCCCAACCTTCAACATGGGCCAACCCCCAACCTTCAACATGGGCCAACCCCCAACCTTCAACATGGGCCAACCCCCAACCATGAACATGGGCCAACCCCCAACCTTCAACATGGGCCAACCCTCAACCCTGAACATGGGCCAACCCCCAACCTTCAACATGGGCCAACCCCAACCTTCAACATGGGCCAACCCCCAACCCTGAACATGGGCCAACCCCCAACCCTGAACATGGGCCAACCTTCAACATGGGCCAACCCCCAACCATGAACATGGGCCAACCCCCAACCTTCAACATGGGCCAAACCCCAACCTTCAACATGGGCCAAACCCCAACCTTCAACATGGGCCAAACCCCAACCTTCAACATGGGCCAACCCCCAACATGGGCCAACCCCCAACATGGGCCAACCCCCAACATGGGCCAACCCCCAACCTTCAACATGGGCCAACCCCCAACCTTCAACATGGGCCAACCCCAAACCCTGAACATGGGCCAACCCCCAACCATGAACATGGGCCAACCCCCAACCTTCAACATGGGCCAACCCCCAACCTTCAACATGGGCCAACCCCCAACCTTCAACATGGGCCAACCCCCAACCTTCAACATGGGCCAACCCCCAACCTTCAACATGGGCCAACCCCCAACCATGAACATGGGCCAACCCCCAACCTTCAACATGGGCCAACCCTCAACCCTGAACATGGGCCAACCCCCAACCTTCAACATGGGCCAACCCCCAACCTTCAACATGGGCCAACCCCCAACCCTGAACATGGGCCAACCCCAAACCCTGAACATGGGCCAACCTTCAACATGGGCCAACCCCCAACCATGAACATGGGCCAACCCCCAACCTTCAACATGGGCCAAACCCCAACCTTCAACATGGGCCAACCCCCAACCTTCAACATGGGCCAAACCCCAACCTTCAACATGGGCCAAACCCCAACCTTCAACATGGGCCAAACCCCAACCTTCAACATGGGCCAACCCCCAACATGGGCCAACCCCCAACAACATGGGCCAACCCCCAACCTTCAACATGGGCCAACCCCCAACCTTCAACATGGGCCAACCCCCAACCCTGAACATGGGCCAACCCCCAACCATGAACATGGGCCAACCCCCAACCTTCAACATGGGCCAACCCCCAACCTTCAACATGGGCCAACCCCCAACCTTCAACATGGGCCAACCCCCAACCTTCAACATGGGCCAACCCCCAACCTTCAACATGGGCCAACCCCCAACCTTCAACATGGGCCAACCCCCAACCATGAACATGGGCCAACCCCCAACCTTCAACATGGGCCAAACCCCAACCATGAACATGGGCCAACCCCCAACCATGAACATGGGCCAACCCCCAACCATGAACATGGGCCAAACCCCAACCTTCAACATGGGCCAAACCCCAACCTTCAACATGGGCCAAACCCCAACCTTGAACATGGGCCAACCCCCAACCATGAACATGGGCCAACCCCCAACCTGGGCCAACCCCCAACCATGAACATGGGCCAACCCCCAACCATGAACATGGGCCAACCCCCAACCTTCAACATGGGCCAACCCCCCAACCTTCAACATGGGCCAACCCCCCAACCTTCAACATGGGCCAACCCCCAACCATGAACACGGGCCAACCCCCAACCTTCAACATGGGCCAACCCCCAACCATGAACATGGGCCAACCCCCAACCTTCAACATGGGCCAACCCCCAACCTTCAACATGGGCCAACCCCCAACCTTCAACATGGGCCAACCCCCAACCTTCAACATGGGCCAACCCCCAACCTTCAACATGGGCCAACCCCCAACATGGGCCAAACCCCAACCATGAACATGGGCCAACCCCCAACCATGAACATGGGCCAACCCCCAACCATGAACATGGGCCAAACCCCAACCTTCAACATGGGCCAAACCCCAACCTTCAACATGGGCCAACCCCCAACCATGAACATGGGCCAACCCCCAACCTGGGCCAACCCCCAACCATGAACATGGGCCAACCCCTAACCATGAACATGGGCCAACCCCCAACCTTCAACATGGGCCAACCCCCCAACCTTCAACATGGGCCAACCCCCAACCATGAACATGGGCCAACCCCCAACCTTCAACATGGGCCAACCCCCAACCTTCAACATGGGCCAACCCCCAACCTTCAACATGGGCCAAACCCCAACCTTCAACATGGGCCAAACCCCAACCTTCAACATGGGCCAAACCCCAACCTTCAACATGGGCCAACCCCCAACCTTCAACATGGGCCAACCCCCAACCTTCAACATGGGCCAAACCCCAACCTTCAACATGGGCCAAACCCCAACCTTCAACATGGGCCAACCCCCAACCTTCAACATGGGCCAACCCCCAACCTTCAACATGGGCCAACCCCCAACCTTCAACATGGGCCAACCCCCAACCCTGAACATGGGCCAACCCCCAACCCTCAACATGGGCCAACCCCCAACCTTCAACATGGGCCAACCCCCAACCTTCAACATGGGCCAACCCCCAACCTTCAACATGGGCCAACCCCCAACCTTCAACATGGGCCAAACCCCAACCTTCAACATGGGCCAACCCCCAACCTTCAACATGGGCCAACCCCCAACCTTCAACATGGGCCAACCCCCAACCCTGAACATGGGCCAACCCCCAACCCTGAACATGGGCCAACCCCCAACCCTGAACATGGGTCAACCCCCAACCCTGAACATGGGCCAACCCCCAACCCTGAACATGGGCCAACCCTCAACCCTGAACATGGGCCAACCCTGAACATGGGCCAACCCCCAACCCCAAACATGGGCCAACCCCCCAACCTACAACCCTAAGTATGGGCCAACCCCTAATCCTAAACATGGGCCAACCCCCAACCCTAAGTATGGGCCAATCCCCAACCATGAACATGAGTCCAACATCAAATCCCTAATATTAGCCTGATCCCCAAACCTTAACCCACTTCCTGTCTTATCTATTCTATGTACACTTCCTGTCATGGGAGGTCAGAACAGATGTTCCTCCCCTTGCCCTGCCAGGGTATCTAAATGATGGAGGAATTCTTGTTGGGGGAAGAAGACAATAAAGAGAACCTGTTGCTTAGGCTATGCAACTCTTAGGTCCAGGGTAATTATTTATATCCCCTCCCCCATTCTTTCCCCTAATGTACCCCCAATTCTCATCAAGGGTCCCACATATTACAGGACCCCCTCCAGACATATTGAACTAAATTCCATCCCGGAGTGACACTCTAACTGACGCATTCAGAATTGTGTTTACCTGAAGAGGAAGTGGCCATCACTGGGGTCACCGGTAGAGTGGGGTCACCTGTGAGGTCAGGGCCACCTGTGGAAACAGCAGAAGATAAGAGACAATGATGTCTGGACACCCCAAATCTGTGTGAGAAAAGACAACCCCCCAAAATATAGAACAGACCCCCCCCCCCCTCTCCCCCAAAATATAGAACCCACGGAACTCATCTCCGATTAAACATTTCTCTGAGGGTCCCGAAACTTCATTTCAACTCAGAATCGGCTATTATCACACTGCCGTATCACTGCTCAGCCGGCCACTAATAACCGGGGATCTGTCAATGAGGTCCATCATACAGTGGAGGAAATAACGATCGTCTCCCCTGCGGATTGTGTAAGTTTTGCCCACTTACATAGAAATGAAGGTCTATAATTTTTATCATAGGTGTATTTTATATGATAGAGACAGAATATCAACCAAAAAAATCCAGAAAAATCACACAATACAAATGTTATAAATGGAGTAAAATAAGTATTTGATCCCCTTAGTAGTTGGTGGAGAAACCCTTGTTGGTGATCACAGCGGTCAGACGTTTCTTGTAGGTGGTGATCAGGTTTTGCACATCTCAGGAGGGATTTTGCTCCTCTCTTCTCTACAGATCTTCTCTAAATCCTGAAGGTCTCTTTACAACTCGAAGTTTCAGCTCCTCCATACATTTTCTATAGGATTAAGGTCTGGAGACTGGCTAGGCCACTCCGTGACCTTCATGTGCTTCTTCTTGAGCCCCTCCTTTGTTGCCTTGGCGGTATGTTTTGGGTGATTGTCATGCTGGAAGACCCATCCATGACCCATCTTCAGTGTTCTGGATGAGGGAAGAAGGTTCTCCTCCAAGATCTTACAATACATTTTGGTCTCATCTGATCTCAGAACTTTCTCCCCAATCCTTCTCTGAATCATTTAGATGTTCATTGGTGGACTTCAGACGTTCCTGTACATGTGTCTTCCTGAGGAGGAGGACCTGTACATGTGTCTTCCTGAGGAGGGGGACCTGTACATGTGTCTTCCTGAGGAGGAGGACCTGTACACGTGTCTTCCTGAGGAGGGGGACCTGTACATGTGTCTTCCTGAGGAGGGGGACCTGTACATGTGTCTTCCTGAGGAGGGGGACCTGTACACGTGTCTTCCTGAGGAGGGGGACCTGTACATGTGTCTTCCTGAGGAGGGGGACCTGTACATGTGTCTTCCTGAGGAGGGGGACCTGTACACGTGTCTTCCTGAGGAGGGGGACCTGTACATGTGTCTTCCTGAGGAGGAGGACCTGTACACGTGTCTTCCTGAGGAGGAGGGGGACCCTGTACATGTGTCTTCCTGAGGAGGGGGACCTGTACATGTGTCTTCCTGAGGAGGAGGACCTGTACACGTGTCTTCCCGAGGAGGGGGACCTGTACACGTGTCTTCCCGAGGAGGGGGACCTGTACATGTGTCTTCCCGAGGAGGGGGACCTGTACATGTGTCTTCCCGAGGAGGGGGACCTGTACATGTGTCTTCCTGAGGAGGGGGACCTGTACACGTGTCTTCCTGAGGAGGGGACCTGTACACGTGTCTTCCTGAGGAGGGGGACCTGTACATGTGTCTTCCTGAGGAGGGGGACCTGTACATGTGTCTTCCTGAGGAGGGGGACCTGTACATGTGTCTTCCTGAGGAGGGGGACCTGTACATGTGTCTTCCTGAGGAGGAGGAGGACCTGTACATGTGTCTTCCTGAGGAGGGGGACCTGTACATGTGTCTTCCTGAGGAGGAGGACCTGTACACGTGTCTTCCTGAGGAGGGGGACCTGTACACGTGTCTTCCTGAGGAGGGGGACCTGTACACGTGTCTTCCTGAGGAGGGGGACCTGTACATGTGTCTTCCTGAGGAGGAGGACCTGTACATGTGTCTTCCTGAGGAGGAGGAGGACCTGTACATGTGTCTTCCTGAGGAGGGGGACCTGTACACGTGTCTTCCTGAGGAGGAGGACCTGTACACGTGTCTTCCTGAGGAGGGGGACCTGTACACGTGTCTTCCTGAGGAGGGGGACCTGTACACGTGTCTTCCTGAGGAGGGGGACCTGTACATGTGTCTTCCTGAGGAGGAGGACCTGTACGTGTGTCTTCCTGAGGAGGAGGACCTGTACGCGTGTCTTCCTGAGGAGGGGGACCTGTACGCGTGTCTTCCTGAGGAGGGGGACCTGTACATGTGTCTTCCTGAGGAGGGGGACCTGTACACGTGTCTTCCTGAGGAGGGGGGACCTGTACACGTGTCTTCCTGAGGAGGAGGACCTGTACACGTGTCTTCCTGAGGAGGGGGACCTGTACACGTGTCTTCCTGAGGAGGGGGACCTGTACATGTGTCTTCCTGAGGAGGGGGACCTGTACATGTGTCTTCCTGAGGAGGGGACCTGTACATGTGTCTTCCTGAGGAGGAGGACCTGTACATGTGTCTTCCTGAGGAGGGGGACCTGTACATGTGTCTTCCTGAGGAGGAGGACCTGTACATGTGTCTTCCTGAGGAGGGGGACCTGTACATGTGTCTTCCTGAGGAGGAGGACCTGTACATGTGTCTTCCTGAGGAGGAGGACCTGTACACGTGTCTTCCTGAGGAGGGGGACCTGTACACGTGTCTTCCTGAGGAGGGGGACCTGTACACGTGTCTTCCTGAGGAGGGGGGACCTGTACATGTGTCTTCCTGAGGAGGGGACCTGTACATGTGTCTTCCTGAGGAGGAGGACCTGTACACGTGTCTTCCTGAGGAGGGGGACCTGTACATGTGTCTTCCTGAGGAGGAGGACCTGTACATGTGTCTTCCTGAGGAGGAGGAGGACCTGTACATGTGTCTTCCTGAGGAGGGGGACCTGTACACGTGTCTTCCTGAGGAGGAGGACCTGTACACGTGTCTTCCTGAGGAGGGGGACCTGTACACGTGTCTTCCTGAGGAGGGGGACCTGTACACGTGTCTTCCTGAGGAGGGGGACCTGTACATGTGTCTTCCTGAGGAGGAGGACCTGTACATGTGTCTTCCTGAGGAGGAGGACCTGTACGTGTGTCTTCCTGAGGAGGAGGACCTGTACGCGTGTCTTCCTGAGGAGGGGGACCTGTACATGTGTCTTCCTGAGGAGGGGGACCTGTACATGTGTCTTCCTGAGGAGGGGGACCTGTACATGTGTCTTCCTGAGGAGGAGGACCTGTACATGTGTCTTCCTGAGGAGGAGGACCTGTACACGTGTCTTCCTGAGGAGGGGGACCTGTACATGTGTCTTCCTGAGGAGGAGGACCTGTACATGTGTCTTCCTGAGGAGGAGGACCTGTACATGTGTCTTCCTGAGGAGGAGGACCTGTACATGTGTCTTCCTGAGGAGGGGGACCTGTACATGTGTCTTCCTGAGGAGGAGGACCTGTACATGTGTCTTCCTGAGGAGGGGGACCTGTACATGTGTCTTCCTGAGGAGGGGGACCTGTACATGTGTCTTCCTGAGGAGGGGGACCTTGCGGGGGCTGCAGGATTTCGATCCATGGTGGTGTATTGTGTTACCAATGGTGTGTTTGGTGACTGTGGTCCCAACTGCCTTGAGATCCTTCACAAGCTCCTCCCATGTAGTTCTGGGCGGATCACTCACTTTTCTCATGACCATCCTCACCCCATGAGGAGAAATCTTCCATGGAGCTCCAGACTGAGGGCGATTGATGGTTATTTTGTATTTCTTCCATTTGTGAATAATCACTCCAACAGTTGTCTCCTTCTCACCGATCTTCTTGCTGATGGTCTTGTAGCCCATCCCAGCCTTGTGCAGGTCTACAATCTTCTCCCCGACGTCCTCTGACAGATCTTTGGTCTCCCCCAATGATGGTGAGGATTGGAGGGAAGAGATTCTGTGGACAGGAGTCTTCTATACACATAACGAGTTGTCGTTAGGAGAACCTTCTTACATTGACAGGACTGATCTGTGTACCACATGAGCCCCTACTGGAGCCAGTCTGTGTATACCCCATATATACCCCCCATATATACTATATACCCCATATATATATATACCCCATATATATACCACATGAGCCCCTACTGGAGCCAGTCTGTGTATACCCCATATATACCCCCACATATATACTATATACCCCATATATACAGCACATGAGCCCCTACTGGAGCCAGTCTGTGTATACCCCATATATACTATATACTCCATATATACCCCCCATATATACTATATACCCCATATATATACCACATGAGCCCCTACTGGAGCCAGTCTGTGTATACCCCATATATATACCCCATATATACTATATACACCACATGAGCCCCTACTGGAGCCCGTCTGTGTATACCCCATATATACTATATACCCCATATATACTATATACCCCCCATATACACCACATGAGCCCCTACTGGAGCCCGTCTGTGTATTCCCCATATATACTATATACCCCATATATACTATATAATCCATATATACTATATACCCCATATATACTATATACCCCATATATACTATATACCCCATATATACCCCCCCATATATACTATATACCCCATATATATACCACATGAGCCCCTACTGGAGCCCGTCTGTGTATACCCCATATATACTATATACCCCATATATACTATATACCCCCCATATACACCACATGAGCCCCTACTGGAGCCCGTCTGTGTATTCCCCATATATACTATATACCCCATATATACTATATAATCCATATATACTATATACCCCATATATACTATATACCCATATATACTATATACCCCATATATACCCCATATATACTATATACCCCATATATATACCACATGAGCCCCTACTGGAGCCAGTCTGTGTATACCCCATATATACACCCCATATATACTATATACTCCATATATATACCACATGAGCCCCTCCTGTATCCAGTCTGTGGGGGGAGAATTATTGGTGGTCGGGGATAAAATACTTATTTGACTCCATTGATAAGATTTGTATTGTGATTTCTCGGGATTTTGGTCGGTCTTCTGTCTCCATCACATGATAATATTTATAGACCTTCTATGTGAACTCTCACAATCTGCCGGGGAGACGATCGTTATATCTCCGGATGGGGACCCCAGTACTGCCACCCCATCACTTTGTAAGGATTCCTCTCACTTCCTGTTGTGGAAGCTGAAACCCCCGGAGATGGGGGTGTGGTCTGGAGGGTTGGGGTGTGGTCTGGGGGTGTGGTCATCATTAGTGACAGTGCGGTCTGGGGGATGTGGTCTGAAGGGTTGGGGTGTGGTCTGGAAGGTTGGGGTGTGGTCATCATTGGTGACAGTTCGGTCTGGGGGTGTGGTCTGGAGAATTGGGTGGGGTCTGAGGGTGTGGTCTGAAGGGTTGGGGTGTGGTCTGGGGGTGTGGCAATCATTAGTGACAGTGCGGTCTGGGGGTGTGGTCTGGAAGGTTGGGGTGTGGTCATCATTAGTGACAGTGCGGTCTGGGGGTGTGGTCTGGAAGGTTTGGGTGTGGTCATCATCAATGACAGTGCGGTCTGGGGGTGTGGTCTGGAAGGTTGGGGTGTGGTCTGGGGTGTGGTCATCATTAGTGACAGTGCGGTCTGGGGGTGTGGTCTGGAAGGTTGGGGTGTTGTCTGGGGTGTGGTCATCATCAGTGACAGTGCGGTCTGGGGGTGTGGTCTGGAAGGTTTGGGTGTGGTCTGGGGTGTGGTCATCATCAATGACAGTGCTGTCTGGGGGTGTGGTCTGGAAGGTTGGGGTGTTGTCTGGGGTGTGGTCATCATCAATGACAGTGCGGTCTGGGGGTGTGGTCTGGAAGGTTGGGGTGTGGTCTGGGGTGTGGTCATCATCAATGACAGTGCGGTCTGGGGGTGTGGTCTGGAAGGTTGGGGTGTGGACTGGGGTGTGGTCATCATTGGTGACAGTGTGGTCTGGAAGGTTGGGGTGTGGTCATCATTAGTGACAGTGCAATCTGGGGGTGTGGTCTGGAAGGTTGGGGTGTGGTCTGGGTGTGGTCATTATTAGTGACAGTGCGGTCTGGGGGTGTGGTCTGGAAGGTTGGGGTGTGGTCTGGGGTGTGGTCATCATTAGTGACAGTGCGGTCTGGGGGTGTTGTCTGGAAGGTTGGGGTGTGGTCTGGGGTGTGGTCATCATTAGTGACAGTGCAATCTGGGGGTGTGGTCTGGAAGGTTGGGGTGTGGTCTGGGGTGTGGTCATCATTAGTGACAGTGCGGTCTGGGGGTGTGGTCTGGAAGGTTGGGGTGTGGTCTGGGTGTGGTCATCATTAATGACAGTGCGGTCTGGGGGGTGTGGTCTGGAAGGTTGGGGTGTGGTCATCATTAGTGACAGTGCAATCTGGGGGTGTGGTCTGGAAGGTTGGGGTGTGGTCTGGGGTGTGGTCATCATTAGTGACAGTGCGGTCTGGGGGTGTGGTCTGGAAGGTTGGGGTGTGGTCTGGGGTGTGGCCATCATTAATGACAGTGCGGTCTGGGGGTGTGGTCTGGAAGGTTGGGTGTGGTCATCATTAGTGACAGTGCAGTCTGGGGTGTGGTCATCATTAATGACAGTGCAGTCTGGGGGTGTGGTCTGGAAGGTTGGGGTGTGGTCATCATTGGTGACAGTGCGGTCTGGGGGTGTGGTCTGGAAGGTTGGGGTGTGGTCTGGGGTGTGGTCATCATTAGTGACAGTGCGGTCTGGGGGGTGTGGTCTGGAAGGTTGGGGTGTGGTCATCATTAGTGACAGTGCTGTCTGGGGGTGTGGTCTGGAAGGTTGGGGTGTGGTCATCATTAGTGACAGTGCGGTCTGGGGGTGGCAATCTGGGGGTGTGGTCTGGAAGGTTGGGGTGTGGTCTGGGGTGGTCATCATTGGGACAGTGCGGTCTGGGGGGTGTGTCTGGAAGGTTGGGGTCATTAGTGATCATTAGTGCGGTCTGGGGGGTGTGGTCTGGGGTGTGGTCATCATTAGTGACAGTGCAAGGTTGGGATCTGGGGGGGTGTGGTCTGGAAGGTTGGGGTGTGGTCTGGGGTGTGGTCATCATTGGTGACAGTGCGGTCTGGGGGTGTGGTCTGGAAGGTTGGGGTGTGGTCATCATTAGTGACAGTGCGGTCTGGGGGTGTGGTCTGGAAGGTTGGGGTGTGGTCTGGGGTGTGGTCATCATTGGTGACAGTGCGGTCTGGGGGGTGTGGTCTGGAAGGTTGGGGTGTGGGGTGCGGTGGGGGTGTGGTCTGGAAGGTTGGGGTGTGGGGTCTGGGGTGTGGTCATCATTGTGACAGTGCGGTCTGGGGGTGTGGTCTGGAAGGTTGGGGTGTGGTCATCATTAGTGACAGTGGGGTCTGGGGGTGTGGTCATCATTGGTGACAGTGCGGTCTGGGGGGTGTGGTCTGGAAGGTTGGGGTGGTCAGGAAGGTTGGGGTGTGGTCATCATTAGTGACAGTGCAATCTGGGGGTGTGGTCTGGGGTTGGGTGTGGTCATCATTAGTGACAGTGCAATCTGGGGGTGTGGTCTGGAAGGTTGGGGTGTGGTCTGGGGTGTGGTCATCATTGGTGACAGTGCGGTCTGGGGGGTGTGGTCTGGAAGGTTGGGGTGTGGTCATCATTAGTGACAGTGCAATCTGGGGGTGTGGTCTGGAAGGTTGGGGTGTGGTCATCATTAGTGACAGTGCAATCTGGGGGTGTGGTCTGGAAGGTTGGGGTGTGGTCTGGGGTGTGGTCATCATTAGTGACAGTGCAATCTGGGGGTGTGGTCTGGAAGGTTGGGGTGTGGTCATCATTAGTGACAGTGCAATCTGGGGGTGTGGTCTGGAAGGTTGGGGTGTGGTCTGGGGTGTGGTCATCATTAGTGACAGTGCGGTCTGGGGGGTGTGGTCTGGAAGGTTGGGGTGTGGTCATCATTAGTGACAGTGCGGTCTGGGGGTGTGGTCTGGAAGGTTGGGGTGTGGTCTGGGGTGTGGTCATCATTAGTGACAGTGCGGTCTGGGGGTGTGGTCTGGAAGGTTGGGGTGTGGTCATCATTAGTGACAGTGCAATCTGGGGGTGTGGTCTGGAAGGTTGGGGTGTGGTCTGGGGTGTGGTCATCATTGGTGACAGTGCGGTCTGGGGGGTGTGGTCTGGAAGGTTGGGGTGTGGTCATCATTAATGACAGTGCAATCTGGGGGTGTGGTCTGGAAGGTTGGGGTGTGGTCTGGGGTGTGGTCATCATTAGTGACAGTGCAATCTGGGGGTGTGGTCTGGAAGGTTGGGGTGTGGTCTGGGGTGTGGTCATCATTAGTGACAGTGCAATCTGGGGGTGTGGTCTGGAAGGTTGGGGTGTGGTCTGGGGTGTGGTCATCATTAGTGACAGTGCAATCTGGGGGTGTGGTCTGGAAGGTTGGGGTGTGGTCTGGGGTGTGGTCATCATTAGTGACAGTGCAATCTGGGGGTGTGGTCTGGAAGGTTGGGGTGTGGTCATCATTGGTGACAGTGCGGTCTGGGGGGTGTGGTCTGGAAGGTTGGGGTGTGGTCATCATTAATGACAGTGCAATCTGGGGGTGTGGTCTGGAAGGTTGGGGTGTGGTCTGGGGTGTGGTCATCATTAGTGACAGTGCAATCTGGGGGTGTGGTCTGGAAGGTTGGGGTGTGGTCTGGGGTGTGGTCATCATTAGTGACAGTGCAATCTGGGGGTGTGGTCTGGAAGGTTGGGGTGTGGTCTGGGGTGTGGTCATCATTAGTGACAGTGCAATCTGGGGGTGTGGTCTGGAAGGTTGGGGTGTGGTCTGGGGTGTGGTCATCATTAGTGACAGTGCGGTCTGGGGGGTGTGGTCTGGAAGGTTGGGGTGTGGTCATCATTAGTGACAGTGCGGTCTGGGGGTGTGGTCTGGGGTGGGTGTGGTCATCATTAGTGACAGCGCGGTCTGGGGTGTGTGGTCTGGAAGGTGGGGTGTGGTCATCATTGGTGACAGTGCGGTCTGGGGGGTGTGGTCTGGAAGGTTGGGGTGTGGTCATCATTAATGACAGTGCAATCTGGGGGTGTGGTCTGGAAGGTTGGGGTGTGGTCTGGGGTGTGGTCATCATTAGTGACAGTGCAATCTGGGGGTGTGGTCTGGAAGGTTGGGGTGTGGTCTGGGGTGTGGTCATCATTAGTGACAGTGCAATCTGGGGGTGTGGTCTGGAAGGTTGGGGTGTGGTCTGGGTGTGGTCATCATTAGTGACAGTGCAATCTGGGGGTGTGGTCTGGAAGGTTGGGGTGTGGTCTGGGGTGTGGTCATCATTAGTGACAGTGCAATCTGGGGGTGTGGTCTGGAAGGTTGGGGTGTGGTCATCATTAGTGACAGCGCGGTCTGGGGTGTGTGGTCTGGAAGGTTGGGGTGTGGTCTGGGGGTAATATAAGCTATCCGCCCTCTTGAAGGGGAAGTTTGGGAGAGAGAGGGGATGAGTGGGGGATGGGGGTTAGGTGGGGGATTAGTGGAGATAAGTGGGGGGTCGATGGGGGATAGTTGGGGGTCGGTGGGGGGGGGATTGGGTGGGCGATGCTCCTCCCCTCTCAGTCAGTCACGTGGTGTTCTCTGGACTCCTCTCGGTCCCGGTATGGCGCCCCCCTCCCCCCTCGGTGGTCTCGGTGACGTCACGGCGGGCCGCTCTTCTTACCTCACGGAGAGCCCCTCTTCCCACCAGCGGCGATGTCCAGGACAAGCGGCACACACCCGTCACTGATTGGCCAATCCCTCTTCCGTAATCGTAACTCCACCAATCACAGGCCGCCATGAGGAAAGGGCGGGGTTTTCTACTTCCTGATGTGACTTTTCCGTTTAACCGCATTTTCATTTTCGGAGGAGACGCCCCCGGGGGGCGGAGATAAGTCCGCCATTTTACTGGAGACCGGAAACCATAGAGATATAATGGTGAGAGCTCAGGAAAGATGTCTCGGGGCGGGGACAGAGAATTGTACAGAGAGCCGCCCTCTAATGTCCGCTGCGCATTGGACACTTCCGGTGTTGTGTCGAATACTGTCCCCCCATCGGATAATGTCCGCCCTGTATTGCGCAGTACGGAGGACAAGGAGACGCCGAAGATGAAGATTCAGCCGCTCCGCCAATAGACGGACAGAGAGTCCGAATAACGGGGCCCTGATACTATGTGCGGCCCGGTGTCCTCCGTACTGCGCAATACAGGAGAGCTCCTCCCCCACACAGGTGTCCCCACTGCAAGATTCCCCCCCATTCCTGTGCTGGTGACACCGTACAGACTCCGCCCCCCCCCAATGTATATAATGGAGGATTCCCCCCCCCCCCCATGTATATAATGGAGGATCCCCCCCCCCCATGTATATAATGGAGGATTCCCCCCCATGTATATAATGGAGGATTCCCCCCCCCCATGTATATAATGGAGGATCCCCCCCATGTATATAATGGAGGATTCCCCCCCCATGTATATAATGGAGGATTCCCCCCCCCCATGTATATAATGGAGGATCCCCCCCCCATGTATATAATGGAGGATCCCCCCCCCCATGTATATAATGGAGGATCCCCCCCCCCATGTATATAATGGAGGATTCCCCCCCCCATGTATATAATGGAGGATTCCCCCCCCCCCATGTATATAATGGAGGATCCCCCCCCATGTATATAATGGAGGATTCCCCCCCCCCCCATGTATATAATGGAGGATCCCCCCCCCCCCCATGTATATAATGGAGGATCCCCCCCATGTATATAATGGAGGATCCCCCCCCCCATGTATATAATGGAGGATCCCCCCCCCCATGTATATAATGGAGGATCCCCCCCCCCATGTATATAATGGAGGATCCCCCCCCCCATGTATATAATGGAGGATCCCCCCCCATGTATATAATGGAGGATCCCCCCCCCCCATTTATATAATGGAGGATCCCCCCCCCATGTATATAATGGAGGATCCCCCCCATGTATATAATGGAGGATCCCCCCCCCCATGTATATAATGGAGGATTCCCCCCCCCCCATGTATATAATGGAGGATCCCCCCCCATGTATATAATGGAGGATCCCCCCCCCATGTATATAATGGAGGATCCCCCCCCCCATGTATATAATGGAGGATCCCCCCCCCCCCATGTATATAATGGAGGATCCCCCCCCCCCCCCCCCCCTGTATATAATGGAGGATCCCCCCCCCATGTATATAATGGAGGATCCCCCCCCCATGTATATAATGGAGGATCCCCCCCCCCCCCCCCCATGTATATAATGGAGGATCCCCCCCCCATGTATATAATGGAGGATCCCCCCCCCCCCCGCCCCCCCCGCCCCCCCCCCCCCCCCCCCCCCCCCCCCATGTATATAATGGAGGATCCCCCCCCCATGTATATAATGGAGGATCCCCCCCCCATGTATATAATGGAGGATCCCCCCCCCCCATGTATATAATGGAGGATCCCCCCCCCCCCCCCCCATGTATATAATGGAGGATCCCCCCCCCCCATGTATATAATGGAGGATCCCCCCCCCCATGTATATAATGGAGGATCCCCCCCCCATGTATATAATGGAGGATCCCCCCCCCCATGTATATAATGGAGGATCCCCCCCCCCCATGTATATAATGGAGGATCCCCCCCCATGTATATAATGGAGGATCCCCCCCCCATGTATATAATGGAGGATCCCCCCCCCATGTATATAATGGAGGATCCCCCCCCCCATGTATATAATGGAAGATTCCTCCCCCCCATGTATATAATGGAGGATCCCCCCCCAGGTATATAATGGAGGATCCCCCCCCCCATGTATATAATGGAGGATCCCCCCCCCATGTATATAATGGAGGATCCCCCCCATGTATATAATGGAGGATCCCCCCCCCCCATGTATATAATGGAGGATCCCCCCCCCCCCATGTATATAATGGAGGATCCCCCCCCCATGTATATAATGGAGGATCCCCCCCCCCCCATGTATATAATGGAGGATCCCCCCCCCCATGTATATAATGGAGGATCCCCCCCCATGTATATAATGGAGGATCCCCCCCCCCCATGTCCCCCCCCATGTATATAATGGAGGATCCCCCCCCCCATGTATATAATGGAGGATCCCCCCCCCCATGTATATAATGGAGGATCCCCCCCCCCATGTATATAATGGAGGATCCCCCCCCCCCATGTATATAATGGAGGATCCCCCCCCCCATGTATATAATGGAGGATCCCCCCCCCCCCCCCCCATGTATATAATGGAGGATCCCCCCCCCCCCCCCCCCCATGTATATAATGGAGGATCCCCCCCCCCCATGTATATAATGGAGGATCCCCCCCCCCATGTATATAATGGAGGATCCCCCCCCCCATGTATATAATGGAGGATCCCCCCCCCATGTATATAATGGAGGATCCCCCCCCCCCCCCCATGTATATAATGGAGGATCCCCCCCCCCATGTATATAATGGAGGATCCCCCCCCCCCCCCCATGTATATAATGGAGGATCCCCCCCCCCAATGTATATAATGGAGGATCCCCCCCCCCCCATGTATATAATGGAGGATCCCCCCCCCCCCCCCCCCCCATGTATATAATGGAGGATCCCCCCCCCCCCATGTATATAATGGAGGATCCCCCCCCCCATGTATATAATGGAGGATCCCCCCCCCCATGTATATAATGGAGGATCCCCCCCCCCCATGTATATAATGGAGGATCCCCCCCCCCCCCATGTATATAATGGAGGATCCCCCCCCCCATGTATATAATGGAGGATCCCCCCCCCATGTATATAATGGAGGATCCCCCCCCCCCTGTATATAATGGAGGATCCCCCCCCCCATGTATATAATGGAGGATCCCCCCCCCATGTATATAATGGAGGATCCCCCCCCCCCATGTATATAATGGAGGATCCCCCCCCCATGTATATAATGGAGGATCCCCCCCCCCCATGTATATAATGGAGGATCCCCCCCCCCATGTATATAATGGAGGATCCCCCCCCATGTATATAATGGAGGATCCCCCCCCCATGTATATAATGGAGGATCCCCCCCCAGTATATAATGGAGGATCCCCCCCCCATGTATATAATGGAGGATCCCCCCCCCCATGTATATAATGGAGGATCCCCCCCCCCATGTATATAATGGAGGATCCCCCCCCCCCCATGTATATAATGGAGGATCCCCCCCCCCCCCCCCCCCATGTATATAATGGAGGATCCCCCCCCCCCATGTATATAATGGAGGATCCCCCCCCCATGTATATAATGGAGGATCCCCCCCCCCATGTATATAATGGAGGATCCCCCCCCCATGTATATAATGGAGGATCCCCCCCCCCATGTATATAATGGAGGATCCCCCCCCCATGTATATAATGGAGGATCCCCCCCCCATGTATATAATGGAGGATCCCCCCCATGTATATAATGGAGGATCCCCCCCCATGTATATAATGGAGGATCCCCCCCCCCATGTATATAATGGAGGATCCCCCCCCCATGTATATAATGGAGGATCCCCCCCATGTATATAATGGAGGATCCCCCCCCCATGTATATAATGGAGGATCCCCCCCCCCCCATGTATATAATGGAGGATCCCCCCCCATGTATATAATGGAGGATCCCCCCCCCCCCATGTATATAATGGAGGATTCCCCCCCCCATGTATATAATGGAGGATCCCCCCCCATGTATATAATGGAGGATCCCCCCCCCATGTATATAATGGAGGATCCCCCCCCCATGTATATAATGGAGGATCCCCCCCCCCATGTATATAATGGAGGATTCCCCCCCCCCCATGTATATAATGGAGGATCCCCCCCCCCATGTATATAATGGAGGATCCCCCCCATGTATATAATGGAGGGTCCCCCCCCATGTATATAATGGAGGAACCCCCCATGTAATATAATGAGGATCCCCCCCCCCCCATGTATAATGGAGGATCCCCCCCCCCATGTATATAATGGAGGATCCCCCCCATGTATCCCCCCCCCCATGTATATAATGGAGGATCCCCCCCATGTATATAATGGAGGATCCCCCCCCCCCCATGTATATAATGGAGGATCCCCCCCCATGTATATAATGGAGGATCCCCCCCCATGTATATATGGAGGATCCCCCCCCCATGTATATAATGGAGGATCCCCCCCCCCATGTATATAATGGAGGATCCCCCCCCCATGTATATAATGGAGGATCCCCCCCCCATGTATATAATGGAGGATCCCCCCCCCCCCCGATGTATATAATGGAGGATCCCCCCCCCCATGTATATAATGGAGGATCCCCCCCCCCCCAAAACATGTATATAATGGAGGATCCCCCCCCCCCCCCCCCCCATGTATATAATGGAGGATCCCCCCCCATGTATATAATGGAGGATCCCCCCCCCCCCCATGTATATAATGGAGGATCCCCCCCCCATGTATATAATGGAGGATCCCCCCCCCATGTATATAATGGAGGATCCCCCCCCCATGTATATAATGGAGGATCCCCCCCCCATGTATATAATGGAGGATCCCCCCCCCATGTATATAATGGAGGATCCCCCCCATGTATATAATGGAGGATCCCCCCCCCATGTATATAATGGAGGATCCCCCCCCCCATGTATATAATGGAGGATCCCCCCCCAATGTATATAATGGAGGATCCCCCCCCCATGTATAATGGAGGATCCCCCCCCCCCCCCCATGTATATAATGGAGGATCCCCCCCCCCATGTATATAATGGAGGATCCCCCCCCCCCCCATGTATATAATGGAGGATCCCCCCCCCATGTATATAATGGAGGATCCCCCCCCCATGTATATAATGGAGGATCCCCCCCCCATGTATATAATGGAGGATCCCCCCCCCCCCATGTATATAATGGAGGATCCCCCCCCCATGTATATAATGGAGGATCCCCCCCCCCCCCATGTATATAATGGAGGATCCCCCCCCCATGTATATAATGGAGGATCCCCCCCCATGTATATAATGGAGGATTCCCCCCCCATGTATATAATGGAGGTTCCCCCCCCATGTATATAATGGAGGATCCCCCCCCATGTATATAATGGAGGATCCCCCCCCCCCCTGTATATAATGGAGGATCCCCCCCCCATGTATATAATGGAGGATTCCCCCCCCCCCCCCCCCCATGTATATAATGGAGGATCCCCCCCCATGTATATAATGGAGGATCCCCCCCCCCCATGTATATAATGGAGGATCCCCCCCCATGTATATAATGGAGGATCCCCCCCCCCATGTATATAATGGAGGATCCCCCCCCCCATGTATATAATGGAGGATCCCCCCCCCCCATGTATATAATGGAGGATCCCCCCCCCCATGTATATAATGGAGGATCCCCCCCCCCATGTATATAATGGAGGATCCCCCCCCCCCCCATGTATATAATGGAGGATCCCCCCCCCCATGTATATAATGGAGGATCCCCCCCCATGTATATAATGGAGGATCCCCCCCCATGTATATAATGGAGGATCCCCCCCCCCCATGTATATAATGGAGGATCCCCCCCCCATGTATATAATGGAGGATCCCCCCCATGTATATAATGGAGGATCCCCCCCCATGTATATAATGGAGGATCCCCCCCCCCATGTATATAATGGAGGATCCCCCCCCCCCCCCCCATGTATATAATGGAGGATCCCCCCCCCATGTATATAATGGAGGATCCCCCCCCCATGTATATAATGGAGGATCCCCCCCCCCCATGTATATAATGGAGGATCCCCCCCCCATGTATATAATGGAGGATCCCCCCCCATGTATATAATGGAGGATCCCCCCCATGTATATAATGGAGGATCCCCCCCCCCCATGTATATAATGGAGGATCCCCCCCCCCCATGTATATAATGGAGGATCCCCCCCCCCCCCCCCCATGTATATAATGGAGGATCCCCCCCCCATGTATATAATGGAGGATCCCCCCCCCATGTATATAATGGAGGATCCCCCCCCCCATGTATATAATGGAGGATCCCCCCCCATGTATATAATGGAGGATCCCCCCCCCCATGTATATAATGGAGGATCCCCCCCCCCCCCCCTGTATATAATGGAGGGTCCCCCCCCATGTATTTAATGGAGGATCCCCCCCCCCCATGTATATAATGGAGGATCCCCCCCCCCCCCCTCCCCCCACCCCCTCCCCCCCCCCCCCCCCATGTATATAATGGAGGATCCCCCCCCCATGTATATAATGGAGGATCCCCCCCCCCCATGTATATAATGGAGGATCCCCCCCCCCCCCCCCCCCCCCCCATGTATATAATGGAGGATCCCCCCATGTATATAATGGAGGATCCCCCCCCCCCCATGTATATAATGGAGGATCCCCCCCCCCCCCATGTATATAATGGAGGATCCCCCCCCCCATGTATATAATGGAGGATCCCCCCCCATGTATATAATGGAGGATTCCCCCCCCCATGTATATAATGGAGGATCCCCCCCCCATGTATATAATGGAGGATCCCCCCCCCCATGTATATAATGGAGGATCCCCCCCCCCATGTATATAATGGAGGATCCCCCCCCCCCCCCCCCCTGTATATAATGGAGGATCCCCCCCCCATGTATATAATGGAGGATCCCCCCCCCCCATGTATATAATGGAGGATCCCCCCCATGTATATAATGGAGGATCCCCCCCATGTATATAATGGAGGATCCCCCCCATGTATATAATGGAGGATCCCCCCCCCCATGTATATAATGGAGGATCCCCCCCCCCATGTATATAATGGAGGATCCCCCCCATGTATATAATGGAGGATCCCCCCCCCCATGTATATAATGGAGGATCCCCCCCCATGTATATAATGGAGGATCCCCCCCCATGTATATAATGGAGGATCCCCCCCCCCCCCATGTATATAATGGAGGATCCCCCCCCCCATGTATATAATGGAGGATCCCCCCCCCATGTATATAAATGAGGATCCCCCCCCCCCATGTATATAATGGAGGATCCCCCCCCCATGTATATAATGGAGGATCCCCCCCCCCCATGTATATAATGGAGGATCCCCCCCCCCCATGTATATAATGGAGGATCCCCCCCCCATGTATATAATGGAGGATCCCCCCCCCCCCCCCATGTATATAATGGAGGATCCCCCCCCCATGTATATAATGGAGGATCCCCCCCCATGTATATAATGGAGGATCCCCCCCCCCCCCCATGTATATAATGGAGGATCCCCCCCATGTATATAATGGAGGATTCCCCCCCCCCATGTATATAATGGAGGATCCCCCCCCCATGTATATAATGGAGGATCCCCCCCCCCCCATGTATATAATGGAGGATCCCCCCCCCCCCATGTATATAATGGAGGATCCCCCCCCCCCATGTATATAATGGAGGATCCCCCCCCCCCCCCCCCCATGTATATAATGGAGGATCCCCCCCCCATGTATATAATGGAGGATCCCCCCCCATGTATATAATGGAGGATTCCCCCCCCATGTATATAATGGAGGATCCCCCCCCCATGTATATAATGGAGGATCCCCCCCCATGTATATAATGGAGGATCCCCCCCCCATGTATATAATGGAGGATCCCCCCCCCCCATGTATATAATGGAGGATCCCCCCCCCCCCCATGTATATAATGGAGGATTCCCCCCCCCATGTATATAATGGAGGATCCCCCCCATGTATATAATTGAGGATCCCCCCCCCCATGTATATAATGGAGGATCCCCCCCCATGTATATAATGGAGGATCCCCCCCCCCCATGTATATAATGGAGGATCCCCCCCCCCATGTATATAATGGAGGATCCCCCCCATGTATATAATGGAGGATCCCCCCCCCCATGTATATAATGGAGGATCCCCCCCCCCATGTATATAATGGAGGATCCCCCCCCCATGTATATAATGGAGGATCCCCCCCCCATGTATATAATGGAGGATCCCCCCCCCATGTATATAATGGAGGATCCCCCCCCCATGTATATAATGGAGGATCCCCCCCCCCATGTATATAATGGAGGATCCCCCCCCCCCCCATGTATATAATGGAGGATCCCCCCCATGTATATAATGGAGGATCCCCCCCCATGTATATAATGGAGGATCCCCCCCCATGTTTATAATGGAGGATCCCCCCCCCATGTATATAATGGAGGATCCCCCCCCATGTATATAATGGAGGATCCCCCCCCCCATGTATATAATGGAGGATCCCCCCCCCCATGTATATAATGGAGGATCCCCCCCCATGTATATAATGGAGGATCCCCCCCCCCCCCCCATGTATATAATGGAGGATCCCCCCCATGTATATAATGGAGGATCCCCCCCCATGTATATAATGGAGGATCCCCCCCCATGTATATAATGGAGGATCCCCCCCCCCATGTATATAATGGAGGATCCCCCCCCCCATGTATATAATGGAGGATCCCCCCCCCCCCATGTATATAATGGAGGATCCCCCCCCCCATGTATATAATGGAGGATCCCCCCCCCATGTATATAATGGAGGATCCCCCCCCCCCCCCCCATGTATATAATGGAGGATCCCCCCCCCCCCCCCATGTATATAATGGAGGATCCCCCCCCCCATGTATATAATGGAGGATCCCCCCATGTATATAATGGAGGATCCCCCCCCCATGTATATAATGGAGGATCCCCCCCCCATGTATATAATGGAGGATCCCCCCCCCCTATGTATATAATGGAGGATCCCCCCCCATGTATATAATGGAGGATCCCCCCCCATGTATATAATGGAGGATCCCCCCCCCCCATGTATATAATGGAGGATCCCCCCCCCCCCATGTATATAATGGAGGATCCCCCCCCCATGTTTATAATGGAGGATTCCCCCCATGTATATAATGGAGGATCCCCCCCCCCATGTATATAATGGAGGATCCCCCCCCCATGTATATAATGGAGGATCCCCCCCATGTATATAATGGAGGATCCCCCCCCCATGTATATAATGGAGGATTCCCCCCCCCCCATGTATATAATGTAGGATCCCCCCCCATGTATATAATGGAGGATCCCCCCCCCATGTATATAATGGAGGATCCCCCCCCCATGTATATAATGGAGGATCCCCCCCCATGTATATAATGGAGGATCCCCCCCCCATGTATATAATGGAGGATCCCCCCCCCTGTATATAATGGAGGATCCCCCCCCCATGTATATAATGGAGGATCCCCCCCCCATGTATATAATGGAGGATCCCCCCCCCATGTATATAATGGAGGATCCCCCCCCCCCCCCCCCATGTATATAATGGAGGATCCCCCCCCCCATGTATATAATGGAGGATCCCCCCCCCATGTATATAATGGAGGATTCCCCCCCCCCCCCCATGTATATAATGGAGGATCCCCCCCCCCATGTATATAATGGAGGACCCCCCCCCCCATGTATATAATGGAGGATCCCCCCCCCCCCATGTATATAATGGAGGATCCCCCCCCCCATGTATATAATGGAGGATCCCCCCCCCATGTATATAATGGAGGATCCCCCCCCCCCCCCCCCCCCCCCCCATGTATATAATGGAGGGATCCCCCCCCCCCAGTATATAATGGAGGATCCCCCCCATGTATATAATGGAGGGTTCCCCCCCCCTATGTATATAATGGAGGATCCCCCCCCCATGTATATAATGGAGGATCCCCCCCCCCCATGTATATAATGGAGGATCCCCCCCCCATGTATATAATGGAGGATCCCCCCCCCCCCATGTATATAATGGAGGATCCCCCCCCCATGTATATAATGGAGGATCCCCCCCCCCCATGTATATAATGGAGGATCCCCCCCCCCCCATGTATATAATGGAGGATCCCCCCCCCATGTATATAATGGAGGGATCCCCCCCCCCCCCCCCATGTAGATAATGGAGGATCCCCCCCCATGTATATAATGGAGGATCCCCCCATGTATATAATGGAGGATCCCCCCCCCCCATGTATATAATGGAGGATCCCCCCCCCATGTATATAATGGAGGATCCCCCCCCCTATGTATATAATGGAGGATCCCCCCCCCCATGTATATAATGGAGGATCCCCCCCATGTATATAATGGAGGATCCCCCCCCCCATGTATATAATGGAGGATCCCCCCCATGTATATAATGGAGGATCCCCCCATGTATATAATGGAGGATCCCCCCCCCCCCCCACCATGTATATAATGGAGGATCCCCCCCCCATGTATATAATGGAGGATCCCCCCCCCCCCATGTATATAATGGAGGATCCCCCCCCCCCACCCATGTATATAATGGAGGATCCCCCCCCCATGTATATAATGGAGGATCCCCCCCCCCATGTATATAATGGAGGATCCCCCCCCCCCCCCATGTATATAATGGAGGATCCCCCCCATGTATATAATGGAGGATCCCCCCCCCCCATGTATATAATGGAGGATCCCCCCCCCCCATGTATATAATGGAGGATCCCCCCCCATGTATATAATGGAGGATTCCCCCCCCCCTATGTATATAATGGAGGATCCCCCCATGTATATAATGGAGGATTCCCCCCCCATGTATATAATGGAGGTTCCCCCCCCCCATGTATATAATGGAGGATCCCCCCCCCCCATGTATATAATGGAGGATCCCCCCCATGTATATAATGGAGGATCCCCCCCCATGTATATAATGGAGGATCCCCCCCCCCCATGTATATAATGGAGGATCCCCCCCACATGTATATAATGGAGGATCCCCCCCCCCATGTATATAATGGAGGATCCCCCCATGTATATAATGGAGGATCCCCCCATGTATATAATGGAGGGTTCCCCCCCCCCCCATGTATATAATGGAGGATCCCCCCCATGTATATAATGGAGGATTCCCCCCCCCCCCCCCCCATGTATATAATGGAGGATCCCCCCCCATGTATATAATGGAGGATCCCCCCCCCCCCCCCCATGTATATAATGGAGGATCCCCCCCATGTATATAATGGAGGATTCCCCCCCCCCCCATGTATATAATGGAGGATCCCCCCCCCATGTATATAATGGAGGATCCCCCCCCCCATGTATATAATGGAGGATCCCCCCCATGTATATAATGGAGGATCCCCCCCCCATGTATATAAAGGAGGATTCCCCCCCCCATGTATATAATGGAGGATCCCCCCCCATGTATATAATGGAGGATCCCCCCCCATGTATATAATGGAGGATCCCCCCCCCCATGTATATAATGGAGGATTCCCCCCCATGTATATAATGGAGGATCCCCCCATGTATATAATGGAGGGTTCCCCCCCCATGTATATAATGGAGGATCCCCCCATGTATATAATGGAGGGTCCCCCCCATGTATATAATGGAGGATCCCCCCCCATGTATATAATGGAGGATCCCCCCCCCCCCATGTATATAATGGAGGATCCCCCCCATGTATATAATGGAGGATCCCCCCCCCCCCCCATGTATATAATGGAGGATCCCCCCCCATGTATATAATGGAGGATCCCCCCCATGTATATAATGGAGGATCCCCCCCATGTATATAATGGAGGATCCCCCCCATGTATATAATGGAGGATCCCCCCCCCCCCCCCCCCATGTATATAATGGAGGATCCCCCCCCCCCCATGTATAATGGAGGATCCCCCCCCATGTATATAATGGAGGATCCCCCCCCATGTATATAATGGAGGATCCCCCCCCCCCCATGTATATAATGGAGGGTTCCCCCCATGTATATATTGGAGGATCCCCCCCCATGTATATAATGGAGGATCCCCCCCCCTATGTATATAATGGAGGATCCCCCCCCCCCTATGTATATAATGGAGGATCCCCCCCCCTATGTATATAATGGAGGATCCCCCCCATTTTTTTAATGGAGGATCCCCCCCATGTATATAATGGAGGATCCCCCCCCATGTATATAATGGAGGATCCCCCCCCATGTATATAATGGAGGATCCCCCCCCCCTATGTATATAATGGAGGATCCCCCCATGTATATAATGGAGGATCCCCCCCATGTATATAATGGAGGATCCCCCCCCCCCCCCCTATGTATATAATGGAGGATCCCCCCCATGTATATAATGGAGGATCCCCCCCATGTATATAATGGAGGATCCCCCCCCCCCATGTATATAATGGAGGATTCCTCCCCCCCCCATGTATATAATGGAGGATCCCCCCCACATGTATATAATGGAGGATTCCTCCCCCCCCCATGTATATAATGGAGGATCCCCCCCCATGTATATAATGGAGGATCCCCCCCCCATGTATATAATGGAGGATTCCCCCCCCCCCCCCATGTATATAATGGAGGATCCCCCCCATGTATATAATGGAGGGTTCCCCCCCCCATGTATATAATGGAGGACCCCCCCCCATGTATATAATGGAGGATCCCCCCATGTATATAATGGAGGATCCCCCCCATGTATATAATGGAGGATCCCCCCCCATGTATATAATGGAGGATCCCCCCCCCATGTATATAATGGAGGGTTCCCCCCATGTATATAATGGAGGATTCCCCCCCCCCATGTATATAATGGAGGATCCCCCCCCATGTATATAATGGAGGATTCCCCCCCCCCCCCCCATGTATATAATGGAGGATCCCCCCCATGTATATAATGGAGGATTCCCCCCCCATGTATATAATGGAGGATTCCCCCCCCATGTATATAATGGAGAATCCCCCCCCCATGTATATAATGGAGGATCCCCCCCCATGTATATAATGGAGGATCCCCCCCCCATGTATATAATGGAGGATCCCCCCCCCATGTATATAATGGAGGATCCCCCCCCCATGTATATAATGGAGAATCCCCCCCCCCCATGTATATAATGGAGGATCCCCCCCATGTATATAATGGAGGATCCCCCCCCATGTATATAATGGAGGATCCCCCCCCATGTATATAATGGAGAATCCCCCCCCATGTATATAATGGAGGATTCCCCCCCCCCCATGTATATAATGGAGGATTCTGAATAAATAACCTTTTCTCTATGGGAAGTATCTTCTATTATATTGGAAAGTTTTGTTTATTTTGTTGATAAACGAGGGCGAGTCCAGAGGGTGGTGATAAATGGGGAGTACTCGGAATGGTGGGGAGTACTCGGAGTGGTCGGGGGTGGGGAGTACTCGGAATGGTCGGGGGTGGGGAGTACTCGGAATGGTCGGGGGTGGGTAGTACTCGGAATGGTCGGGGGTGGGTAGTACTCGGAATGGTCGGGGGTGGGGAGTACTCGGAATGGTCGGGGTGGGGAGTACTCGGAATGGTCGGGGGCGGGGAGTACACGGAATGGTCGGGGGGGGGAGTACACGGAATGGTCGGGGGTGGGGAGTACTCGGAATGGTCGGGGGTGGGGAGTACTCAGAATGGTCGGGGGCGGGGAGTACTCGGAATGGTCGGGGGTGGGTAGTACTCGGAATGGTCGGGGGCGGGGAGTACTCGGAATGGTCGGGGGCGGGGAGTACTCGAAATGGTCGGGGTGGGTAGTACTCGGAATGGTCGGGGTGGGGAGTACTCGGAATGGTCGGGGGTGGGTAGTACTCGGAATGGTCGGGGGCGGGGAGTACTCGGAATGGTCGGGGGCGGGGAGTACTCGGAATGGTCGGGGGTGGGTAGTACTCGGAATGGTCGGGGTGGGGAGTACTCGGAATGGTCGGGGTGGGGAGTACTCGGAATGGTCGGGGGCGGGGAGTACTCGGAATGGTCGGGGGTGGGGAGTACTCAGAATGGTCGGGGGCGGGGAGTACTCGGAATGGTCGGGGGCGGGGAGTACTCGGAATGGTCGGGGGTGGGTAGTACTCGGAATGGTCGGGGGCGGGGAGTACTCGGAATGGTCGGGGGTGGGTAGTACTCGGAATGGTCGGGGGCGGGTAGTACTCGGAATGGTCGGGGGTGGGGAGTACTCAGAATGGTCGGGGGCGGGGAGTACTCGGAATGGTCGGGGGGGGGTAGTACTCGGAATGGTCGGGGGCGGGGAGTACTCGGAATGGTCGGGGGCGGGGAGTACTCGGAATGGTCGGGGGTGGGTAGTACTCGGAATGGTCGGGGGTGGGTAGTACTCGGAATGGTCGGGGTGGGTAGCACTCGGAATGGTCAGGGCGGGGAGCACTCGGAATGGTCGGGGGTGGGGATGTACTCGGAATGGTCGGGGGCGGGTAGTACTCGGAATGGTCGGGGGCGGGGAGTACTCGGAATGGTCGGGGGCGGGGAGTACTCGGAATGGTCGGGGTGGGGAGTACTCGGAATGGTCGGGGGCGGGGAGTACTCGGAATGGTCGGGGTGGGGAGTACTCGGAAAGGTCGGGGGCGGGGAGTACTCGGAATGGTCGGGGGCGGGGAGTACTCGGAATGGTCGGGGGCGGGGATGTACTCGGAATGGTCGGGGGCGGGTAGTACTCGGAATGGTCGGGGGCGGGGAGTACTCGGAATGGTCGGGGGCGGGGATGTACTCGGAATGGTCGGGGGCGGGTAGTACTCGGAATGGTCGGGGGCGGGGAGTACTCGGAATGGTCGGGGGCGGGGAGTACTCGGAATGGTCGGGGTGGGGAGTACTCGGAATGGTCGGGGCGGGGAGTACTCGGAATGGTCGGGGGCGGGGAGTACTCGGAATGGTCGGGGGCGGGGAGTACTCGGAATGGTCGGGGGTGGGGATGTACTCGGAATGGTCGGGGGTGGGTAGTACTCGGAATGGTCGGGGGCGGGGAGTACTCGGAATGGTCGGGGGCGGGGAGTACTCGGAATGGTCGGGGGCGGGAGTACTCGGAATGGTCGGGGGCGGGGAGTACTCGGAATGGTCGGGGGCGGGTAGTACTCGGAATGGTCGGGGGCGGGGAGTACTCGGAATGGTCGGGGGCGGGGAGTACTCGGAATGGTCGGGGGTGGGTAGTACTCGGAATGGTCGGGGGCGGGTAGTACTCGGAATGGTCGGGGGCGGGGAGTACTCGGAATGGTCGGGGGTGGGTAGTACTCGGAATGGTCAGGGCGGGGAGCACTCGGAATGGTCGGGGGTGGGGATGTACTCGGAATGGTCGGGGGCGGGTAGTACTCGGAATGGTCGGGGGCGGGGAGTACTCGGAATGGTCGGGGGTGGGGGGTACTCGGAATGGTCGGGGGTGGGGTCCCCCAGGGTTCTGTGCTGGGACCAATCCTATGTACCATATTTATCGGCGTATAACACTGCAGTTTATTGGCAGCTTTCAGCCTCACAACGGTGGGGGGTCGGCGTATAACACGCCCCCCTGATTTTAAGGGGGGGAAAGGTGCGTGTTATACACCGATATATACGGTAATTTGTACATGATGATCTGGAGAATGGGGATGGGGGAAACAATCTCTGTATTTGCGGACGATACTAAGCTAAGCAGGGCAATAACTTCTCCGCAGGAAGTGGAAACCTTCCAAGAAGATCTGAACAAATGAATGGGGGGGAGGGGCAACTACATGGCAAATGAGGTTCAATGTAGAAAAATGTAAAATAATGCATTTGGGTGGTAAAAATCTGAATGCGATCTATAGACTGGGGGGAGGGGGGGATCTAGGATGGAGAAGGACCTGGGGGTCCCAGTAGATGATGGGCTCAGCAATGCCAAGCTGCTGCTAACAAAGCAAAACAGAATATTGGCATTAAAAAGGGGATCAGAGATAAAAGGATAATTCTCCCGCTCTACAAGACTCTGGTCCAGCCGCACCTGGAGTATGCTGTCCAGTTCTGGGCACCAGTCCTCAGGAAGGATGTACTGGAAATGGAGCGACTACAAAGAAGGGCAACAAAGCTAATAAAGGGTCTGGAGGATATTAGAGAGGAGGAAAGGTTGTGAGCACTGAACTTATTCTCTCACTATGTACTTAACCGGATTTTCAACTTCGGGGAACACGCCCCCGGGGGGGCGGAGATAAGTCCGCCATTTTACTGGAGACCGGAAACCATAGAGATATAATGGTGAGAGCTCAGGAAAGATGTCTCCGGGGCGGGGACAGAGAATTGTACAGGGAACCGCCCTCTAATGTCGGCTCCTCCTCTATATCTATATAATGATGTCAGAACGCGTTAGACGTCACTAATGGATGGAAATGCGTCTTCCTTATATCGCAAGTCGTGTGAATTGGAATCACGGAGAGGAAAGGGTTAATGTCGGTGTAAAGGATACATTGTGTTTTATCCCCTCCCCCTCTATGATAATAAAAAAATTTCTATAAAAACTTTATGCGAAGTGTACAAAACATGCGCTTCCTTCATGCAGTGCTCTGCGATTCGTCTGCGTTTTATCTCAGCATTGCAGTGTGAATGGGACACACGGGGAACGGAATGTACAATGTCTGATAATTAGCCCCCTCCCCCCCCCCGTGCTGTGCGGAAGCCGGTCTCTGGTCCCTTCTCTTCTGGGGCCCCCCCACAGGCGATGTCGGCTCCTCCCCTTCAGGAAGACGTGTGCTATGGGGGAGGGGTCACCCATGTGGGCTTATTCCTGAGCCGAGCGGTGCGCATCCATAGACACACACAACACAGCCACACCCACCTCATAGGAGCCTATGGCTGCCCCCAGGAAGGGGTGGGGGGCTGCAGCTGGATCAGTGGGAGGAGTCAGGCAACCCTAGGGATGGAGGATACACAACTTTCTGAGTGTAGAGCACTTTAATGCGCATCACCCCCCCCCCCCCCCCGACAATCCACCCCGCCCCTCCCCCGTGTGACTCAACATTGCGAAAGGTTGGGTGGGGAGCTCCAGGGAGGGGAGGAGGGGAGGGGTGACTCACCTCCCTGGCATAACGCTCGATGGGTGAAGATAATTGGGGACGGAATGTTCTGAGTCTCCGGTGGGGGGAGGGGAGGGGGGTGCACAGAGTTCTGTATAGAATAATATAAACTCCGTGCCTGTACAATGGTTATGGTGGGAGTAATCCCAGTACAGGGGCTCTACATGAGTAATTAGTGCTTACTAATAAATAAATCAATATATATAAAAACACTTCTAAAGTGCCCCCCCCCCCCCCCCGTGTGACCCTGATAGGTGGGCACCTCCTTTTATGTCTCTAGAAATATAAAATATTATTATACAGGATTTGTAATATTATTATTATTATATTATTATTATTATTATTATTATACAGGATTTATAATATTATTATTATTATACAGGATTTATATTATTATTATTATTATTATTATACAGGATTTATATATAATTATTCAGAATTTGTATTATTATTATACAGGATTTATATATTATTATTATACAGGATTTATATAGTAATATAAAAATCCTGAATAATAATAATAATAATATATAAATCCTGTATAATAATAATATATAAATCCTGAATAATAATAATAATAATTTATAAATCCTGTATAATAATAATAATAATATAAATCCTGAATAATAATGTATAAATCCTGAATAATAATAATAATAATATAAATCCTGTATAATAATAATATAAAAATCCTAAATAATAATAATAATAATATAAATCCTGAATAATAATAATATAAAAATCCTGAATAATAATAATAATATATAAATCCTGTATAATAATAATAATAATATTATAAATCCTGTATAATAATAATAATATAAATCCTGAATAATAATATATAAATCCTGTATAATAATATTAATAATATATAAATCCTGAATAATAATAATAATAATAATATAAATCCTGTATAATAATAATACAAATTCTGAATAGTAATATATAAATCCTGTATAATAATTAAATATAAATCCTGTATAATAATAATAATAATAATATAAATCCTGTATAATAATAATACAAATTCTGAATAATAATATATAAATCCTGTATAATAATTAAATATAAATCCTGTATAATAATAATAATAATAATATAAATCCTGAATAATAATATTATAAATCCTGTATAATAATAATATAAAAATCCTGAATAATAATAATATTATTAATCATAATAATAATAATAATAATAATAATAATAATATAAAAATCCTGAATAATAATAATAATAATAATAATATTATTATACAGGATTTATAATATTATTATTCAGGATTTATAATAGTATTATTATTATTCAGGATTTATATTGTTATTATACAGGATTTTTATATTATTAATATTATACAGGAAAAACAACTCCACACCATAATCCCCCCTCCACCAAATGGTTTGGACCAGTGCACAAAGGAAGGTCCATAAAGACATGGAGGAGCGAGTTTGTGGTGGAGGAACTTGACTGGCCTTTACAAAGTCCTGATCTCAACCCCATAGAACACCTTTGGGATGAATTAGAGTGAAGACTGCAAGCCAGGCCTTCTCATCCAACATCGGTACCTGACCTCAGGGATGCCCTTCTGGAGGAGTGGTCGAGCATTTCCATAGACACCCTCCTAAACCTTGTGGACAGCCTTGAATTTCATTCTGAGACGGCCATGTGGGAGCAGAGTGATAAAGAAGAACTTTGGACTGGAAGGAAAACATGGACTGGACTCCATTGACTAGTAGATTTGGGTACAATATGCACACGATACCCGTTGGACACGTGACGTGACGTAACGTTCTGGTGCTGCTGTTCCTCCTGGCCCTTTCTCCAGTTCCTTTCGGGGAGTGTTACCCTCCCTCAACCCCGGTTGGGGACAAACACTTCCAGATCACCATGCCGGTCCCTTACTGGAGCCGGGTCCTACTTGCAGACTTTTCCTATACACGTTCCTCTTACCCCTGATGATTGGCTGTCTGCCATGAAACGCGTTGGGTACACAACTAAGGCTGCCTATACAAGTTTACTTCAATCATCCAATATCATCGTTATCTACTGTTTATATACTTATTATGGGATGGTTTTTGTCCTTTGACTTCAATGAACAGGATCTGACTTGGTGAGGATTGCGACTTGCGACTTTGAGCATTCCGAACAATTCCTTTGCCTCTGGTAAGGAGGAAACCTCACGCCAAATGTATCTAAAAACCTGCACGGGGGTCCCCACCAGATTTATACCAGGCCCTTTGAATCCGGTATGGAGCCCCACGCCACCAAAAAAAAAAAACACGGCACGAGGTCCATCCCAAGACCACACCAGACCCTTATCCAAACATGCAGCCTGGAAGATCAGAAAAGGGGGAGGGGGAACGAGCGATCGCCTCAACCCCCCCCCCGCTCCTGGACCATACCAGGCCACATGCCCTCAGCATGGGAGGGTGGGGGATTTGGGGCAAGCCCACCCCGAAGCACCTTGTCTCCATGTTGATGGGGACAAGGGCCTCATCCCCACAACCCTGGGCTGTGGTTGTGGGGGTCTGCGAGCGGGTGGCTTATCAGAATCTGGAAAACCTCAGATCCCCCCCCGCCAGGATTGTGGGGATGAGGCCCTTGTCCCCATCAACATGGAGACAAGGTGCTGTGGCCCTTGCCCCAAAGCACCTACCCCCCCCCTAGATATTGAGGGCATGTGGCCTGGTATGGTCCAGGAGGATGGGGGGGGGCATTCGCTTATCCCCCGACTTTCCTTACCTGCCAGGCTCCATGCTCGGATAAGAGTCCAGTATAGATTTTGCGGGGGGGACCCCAGCGTAATTTTTTTATTGTGCCGTGGGTTTTCCCCTCAAAATCCATACCAGACCGAAGGACCTGGTATGATCTTGGGAAAGTGGTGGGGGGGGGGGGGGTCTGCGAGCAGGTGGCTTATCAGAATCTGGAAAACCCCAGATCCCACCCCCCCCCGCCAGGGTTGTGGGGATGAGGCCCTTGTCCCCATCAACATGGAGACAAGGTGCTGTGGCCCTTTCTCCAAAGCACCTACCCCCCCCCCCCAGATATTGAGGGCATGTGGCCTGGCATGGTCCAGGAGGATGGGGGGGGCATTCGCTCATCCCCTGGCTTTCCTGACCTGCCAGGCTCCATGCTCGGATAAGGGACCAGTATAGATTTTGCAGGGGGGGCCCCAACGTTTTTTTCATTGTGCGGTGGGGTTTCCCCTCAAAATCCATACCAGACCGAAGGACCTGGTATGATCTTGGGAAAGTGGTGGTGGGGGGGGGGGTGGTGACGACCCCACGTCTTTTTTTTATTATTTGGCATGGGGTCTCCCTCAAGATCCATACCGGACTCAAAGGGCCTGGTATGATCCTGGGGGGGGACCCCACTTCCTTTTTTTATTATTTTGGTATGGGGTCTCCCTCAAGATCCATACCGGACTAAAAGGGCCTGGTATGATCCTGGGGGGGGGACCCCACTTCCTTTTTTTATTATTTTGGCGTGGGGTCTCCCTCAAGATCCATACCGGACTCAAAGGGCCTGGTATGATCCTGGGGGGGGGACCCCACTTCCTTTTTTTATTATTTTGGCATGGGGTCTCCCTCAAGATCCATACCGGACTAAAAGGGCCTGATATGATCCTGGGGGGGGACCCCACATCATTTTTTTATTATAAATTTGGCGTGGGGTCTCCTCCACACCAGAATTGAGGGAATTGTAAGGACAAGTCGCAATCATCACAAAGTGGGATCCGGTTCACTGAAGTCGCAGGGGTCAATGTCGGATTGGAAGTCATGTGACCTCCCTTTCGGAGCGGTGTGAAGCCGGCCTCCTATTTGGTTACTTTGTAACACATTATTTAAACATTTCTCTACAATTTCCAATCTCATTCGATCCTCCTGGAGTAACAATCGAATAAAACGCGATAATTTCCGGTATGAAGGGTCGAACACACACCCTAACCCCTAACCCTTTATAAATAAAGCTTTTTTGACAAACAGAAAAACTCTGTATCATAGCTGGAACCCCCGGCACCGGTCCCCTCGCCTGTCCTTGGAGCACCCCGATACTTCCATGTGTCCGGTCAGCGGTGCTCCTCTGGGGTTTGCCTCATTCTGGGAGGATGAATTGGGGGGGGGGCTGTTCCTGCACCCCGCGGCCAGCCTCTCCCTGTATTGAGGGGACCTGTGTTGGTGGACCTGACGATCGGGAGATATGGAGGTGAGTATCCAACTTCCCGAGGCAGCTCCCCAGTCCCAGACAGTCCCTGAGGTGGGAGGAGAGCAGCACAGAACCTTAATGGGTCCAGGAAGATTCTATTTTCTCAGGATTACGGGTCACAAATCCGACACGTTTCAGGCTGAAAGCTCCTCCTTCATCAGGGCTGAATCTCTGAGCCTAACAAAGATGGCTCCAAAGTCGGCTGATAAGAAGATATTCCTCCGATAATCGCAGACTGAGAAGTATTCAAGCCCTGAGGAAGGGGGGAGTTTGGTGCCCCCCAAAAAAGATCATGAAAAATAAAATCTACTTGGACTCATTCTCATCCTTTTCCTCAGGGACACCCCAATTGACCGAGAATTTACCTTGATATCTATCAGTCCTGGGCTCCACCAACACATCCCATCAATACTGGGACAGACTGGAGAACGGCTCCCCCCGATGATCCCCACAGAGTCCCCCCTCGGGAGGTCCATCCTGAGAAGATCACTGCTCCAACCTTCCACACCCAGCTCTGCTCTGCAGTACTGAGGATCTTCTCCAGAGCAAAGGTCAGAGGAGCACCTACCTTCCATAATGGTAATAAGGCACCAGGACTGGCCGACTTTACTGACCTATCCCAGCAGTCTGTACGTTGTGGGAGAGGGGGGGACCTGGGGAGACGTAGTCTGGAGCTCCTTCACCATAGTCATGTCTTTTCTGAAGGACCTTTTACTTTTATCAGAGTCGTCCTCACAGATCTCCAGAATCATTTCTTTATTCTTCAGGGGCACCTCTAGTGACCGAGAACTTACCTGGATATCTACCAGTCCTGGGGTCCACCTACACATCCCATCAATACTGGGACAGGCTGGTGACTGTGGGGATCATCGGGGGGAGCTGTTCTCCCACTCTGTCACCAGCCTGTCCCAGTATTGATGGGATGTGTAGGTGGACCCCAGGACTGGTAGATATCAAGGTAAGTTCTCGGTCACTAGGGGTGCCCCTGAAGAATAAAGAAATGATTCTCGAGATCTGTGAGGACGACTCTCATAAAAGTAAAAGGTCCTTCAGAAAAGACATGACTATGGTGAAGGAGCTCCAGGCTACGTCCCCCCAGGTTCCTCCCTCTCCCACAACCTACAGACCTGGTGCCTTATTACCATTATGGAAGGTAGGTGCTCCTTCATAAAAAGACATGACTATGGTGAAGGAGCTCCAGGCTACGTCCCCCCAGGTTCCTCCCTCTCCCACAACGTACAGACCTGGTGCCTTATTACCATTATGGAAGGTAGGTGCTCCTTCATAAAAAGACATGACTATGGTGAAGGAGCTCCAGGCTACATCCCCCAGGTTCCTCCCTCTCCCACAACATACAGACTGCTGGGATAGGTCAGTAAAGTCGGCCAGTCCTGGTGCCTTATTACCATTATGGAAGGTAGGTGCTCCTCTGACCTTTGCTCTGGAGAAGATCCTCAGTACTGCAGAGCAGAGCTGGGTGTGGAAGGTTGGAGCAGTGATCTTCTCAGGATGGACCTCCCGAGGGGGGACTCTGTGGGGATCATTGTGGGGAGCCGCTCTCCCACTCTGAGTCCCCCCTCGGGAGGTCCATCCTGAGAAGATCACTGTTCCAACCTTCCACACCCGGCTCTGCTCTGCAGTACTGAGGATCTTCTCCAGAGCAAAGGTCAGAGGAGCACCTACCTTCCATAATGGTAATAAGGCACCAGGTCTGTACATTGTGGGAGAGGGAGGAACCTGGGGGGACGTAGTCTGGAGCTCCTTCACCATAGTCATGTATTTTTATGAAGGAGCACCTACCTTCCATCATGGTAATAAGGCACCAGGTCTGTAGTTTGTGGGAGAGGGAGGAACCTGGGGGGACGTAGCCTGGAGCTCCTTCACCATAGTCATGTCTTTTTATGAAGGAGCACCTACCTTCCATAAATGGTAATAAGGCACCAGGTCTGTAGGTTGTGGGAGGCGGAGGAACCTGGGGGGACGTAGCCTGGAGCTCCTTCACCATAGTCATGTCTTTTTATGAAGGACCTTTTACTTTTATCAGAGTCGTCCTCACAGATCTCCAGAATCATTTCTTTATTCTTCATCATCTACTTATTGAAAGTTATTATTATTTTTCACAATTTTTCTTTAAAAAAAAAAGTAAATGAAGTTAAAGAAAAAAAAAGGTTAAAAAGAAAACAAATCTTCTCCTACTGGGGGGGAATCTGGGGGGTGTGGTGGTGCCGCCTATGCCAGGTAAGCTGTGAACTCTGGCGGAAGCCCCGCCCACACTCGGAGCAGCCGTACGGTTTCTGGTCGCTGTGTCTCCTGCGATGTTTGGTCAGACTGTCCCGCAGGGCGAAGCTTTCCCCGCACTCGGGGCACAGGTACGGCCTTTCTCCGGTGTGACTTCTCCGGTGTTGGGTTAGCGAGCCCGGCTGAGTGAAGCATTTCCCGCACTCTGGACACGAGTACGGCTTGACCCCGGTGTGCGTGCGTTGGTGGAAGTCCAGACTAACGCGCTGAGTGAAGCTTCGCCCACATTCCATACACATAAATGGCTTCTCTCCGGTGTGAAGTCTCTGGTGGGCGGCGAGGCTGGCGCTTTGGCTGAACCGCTGGCCGCATTCGCTGCATTGGTAGGGTTTGTGCCCGGTGTGGGTCCTCTCGTGTACGCCGAGGGAAGACTGCGAGGGGAAGTTCTTCCCACACGTGACGCACAGGAACCGCTTCCCCTCCACGTGAATCTTTCGGTGGTATTCCAGCCGATGGGAGTTCTTGAACCTTCTTCCACACTCCGGACAGGCGAAGGGTCTCAGGCACGGGGGACTGGTCTGGTGGGCGGCAAAGCTTTCCTTGTCGGTGAAGTTTTGGCCACATGAGGGGCATGAAAAGGGATTCATCTCGGTGTGGACCTTCTGGTGGGCGTCCAGGTAGCTTTTACGGTAAAAACATTTCCCGCATTCTCCACAGATATGACCCCCCGTCTTGGCCTGCCGCTTCTTGGCCGGAGATGGAGGAATAGGTTGGTCACCCGTGTCTGGTTGCCACTCTTTGGTTGATTGGACCCCATTGGGTTGGTTGTTCGATGCCTGTTGATCAAGCTGCTCCTTAATACGCCTTAAAGTCACATTGACAGAGAACAGACACTCCGAGCACTGAAACGACCAATCAGTACGGTGCGTTCTGCACACACAAGCGCCAGATACACAGCAAAGCCTTTTCTCGTATTCCACACATTGCAGGAGGAGCGTAGACAGTCTGTGGGCCATCGCTGGAGGAACATCTGAAAACCAGACTTGGACTGATAAAGATTGGACTTCTCTGAGAATTCCTTCCATTGGCTCTCCATCAGTACTGGAGGCGGGGCCATCACCATCGAGCCGCTTCCCCGGAGAGTCAGTAAACGTTCTTCCTTCATCTACAATCGATTGCCCATGACTAGTCCATAGTGCGTATGTGTGGTCATGGGGCATGGATATAAAGTCATCGCTCTGGTGATCCCAAGACAGAGACTCTTCCTTAATAAGACAAGCGATTATCTCCTCACCTGTGTTGGGTTCCTCTTTACCCTCAGGAGATGTATATTCTACGGGGCCTGTGGAAATGTCCTGTCCGTAGGAGAGGGGCTCCTCCTTTGGTTCCTCCTTGATATGAATGGATGGAGACCACATATGGTGTGTGGGGAGAGTCTGGGGGAGGAATCCATCACCATGGGAAAGGGGTTCCCCCTTAATGTGGGCGATCGCTCCTCCTTCCCATATCATGTGATCCTCCTTAATATTGGAGACTGGAAATTCTTCACTTGTACCCGGTTCCTCTATGTGAGCACATGTGTTCATGTCTGCGGGATCTGGAGGATATGCGGGATCTGGAGGATATGTGGGGTCTGGAGGATATGGAGGATATGTGGGGTCTGGAGGATCTGTGGGGTCTGGAGGATATGCGGGGTCTGGAGGATATGCGGGGTCTGGAGGATCTGCGGGGTCTGGAGGATCTGTGGGGTCTGGAGGATATGCGGGGTCTGGAGGATTAGGGGGGTCTGGAGGATATGCGGGGTCTGGAGGATCTGGAGGATATGTGGGGTCTGGAGGATCTGGAGGATATGTGGGGTCTGGAGGATATGCGGGATATGGAGGATATGCAGGGTCTGGAGGATATGCGGGGTCTGGAGGATCTGTGGGATATGGAGGATATGCGGGGTCTGGAGGATATGCGGGGTCTGGAGGATCTGTGGGGTATGGAGGATATGCGGGGTCTGGAGGATATGCGGGGTCTGGAGGATATGTGGGATCTGGAGGATCTGTGGGGTCTGGAGGATCTGTGGGATCTGGAGGATATGCGGGGTCTGGAGGATATGTGGGGTCTGGAGGATCTGTGGGGTCTGGAGGATATGCGGGGTCTGGAGGATATGTGGGGTCTGGAGGATCTGTGGGGTCTGGAGGATATGCGGGGTCTGGAGGATATGTGGGGTCTGGAGGATATGTGGGGTCTGGAGGATATGCGGGATATGGAGGATATGCAGGGTCTGGAGGATATGCGGGGTCTGGAGGATCTGTGGGATATGGAGGATATGCGGGGTCTGGAGGATATGTGGGATCTGGAGGATATGCGGGGTCTGGAGGATATGCGGGGTCTGGAGGATATGCGGGGTCTGGAGGATATGCGGGGTCTGGAGGATCTGTGGGGTCTGGAGGATATGCGGGGGCAGGAGGATATGCGGGGTCTGGAGGATATGCGGGGTCTGGAGGATATGCGGGGTCTGGAGGATATGCAGGGTCTGGAGGATATGTGGGGTCTGGAGGATCTGCAGGTGTCAAACTAGCCAGACTTTCCTCTACAGGTGTAAAAGACTCCATTTTGATATGAACAGAGGCCGGTTCTCCGGGGTCCCGGGATATGTGGGGTCTCGGTAGATCTTCATTTTGGGGTCCCACTTCCAGCGGAGAAGACAAACCAATGTGATTTTCCAATTCACCCCGATATCTACCTGTCAAAAATAACAGAATCAAAAAGTTCACCAAATGTCTGCACACATGTAAGATCAATCAGTGGGTCGGGGCGGGGGAGGGGCCAAGGGGCAAGGCTGCTGTTAGAAACCATAGGGGCCCTATACAGCCAACCCGACGGGGCCCTATACAGCCAACCAGATGGGGCCCTATACAGCCAACCAGATGGGGCCCTATACAGCCAACCTGATGGGGCCCTATACAGCCAACCGGACGGGGCCCTATACAGCCAACCGGACGGGGCCCCCCCTCCCCCCAGATAAACAACGTTTTCTATGCTTCAGTTATAAATGAACACAGTGAGGGATCGGTACCGATCACTCATTGCGTTCATTCAGGAAAGGAAAAGGCTGGTATATATGACATATTTTCTAGCCCCTTCCCCCGTTCTCCATCCCGAACGATCCTATTGTGTGCTTGTAGCCGGAAGAACTACGGGAGTTGGGGGGGGCACAAAAGGGGGGTCAGGGCAGCAGGGGGAAGTGTACAGTACACTGGGAGATGATTGTGGTGGGAGGGCAATTACTGGAGCCGATCCCTTGTATGTCTCTCTCTGCAGCAGCATGAAAGCTGGCAGGAGGGAGAGGAGAAGAAGCCATCTTTCAGCCGCTGCAGTGAGGGACATACAAGGGATCGGTTCCAGCAATTGCCCTGCCGATCCCCCTCCCTGCCTACATGCAATTCACCCGGCTGCCTGAGCCCCCCTGCTGGCCTGGGCCCCCTACAGGAGGACCTCTGGTACCCCTTTATCCACAGACCAGTATATAGGTGGCCAAATACATCACAGCTCAATGAGTCTGGATGTCCAATGTTCTTCTATGGCCACCATTAGATGTGAAGACTCCGAGGTCGGAATATGTGTGGAAGCCTCACCATCAACGATGACGGGAGAAATAGTAATTGGATCATTTAGAAAAATAAAAAGTCTGATTCCTTCCTATTTCTTTATGTGGGGAAATGTCTGTATATGATGTAGGTGGCAGGAGGTGGTCAGATATGTCATAGAATGCCTGGGTCACCCCGTATGGCCAATGTTCTTCCACCATCTATGGTCACCATTATAGCCCATATTGGACCCGAAGACTGAAGTCCAAAAATCTATGGAATCCGCACCATCAATGATGAAAGGAGATTCAATAATTCTGATTTCTGATAGATTTATGTGTAGGTGACCAGATACACCACAGAATGTCTCGATAACCCTGGATGGCCAATGTTCTTCTATGGTCACCATTATGGCCCCTATTAGATCTGAAGGTTGGAATATCTGTGGAAGCCTCACCATCAATGATGAAAGGAGATTCAATAATTCCGATTTCTGATAGATTTATGTGGGGAAATGTCTGTCCATGTGTAGGTGACAGTAGGTGACCAGATACACCACAGAATGGCTCGATAACCCTAGACATGTGCAGTTCATTATGTTCCGAATCGAAATTCGGACAAATTTTTCATTATTCGGACATTCGGATGCATCCGAATTACTGAATTACAGCACTAACGAACTTAACCGAATCCCAATTTTTTTCGAATCGAAAAATCGCGGACGAAATTCGAAATATCTCAGGGTCACTTAGTGATAGAAACCCCAATTTTGGATATGTTGTAGTGCTAGTTCTACTGTGTTAGCATACCAAATTAGGGGTTTCTAGCTACAAGTGGCCCCAAGATACGGGGCCCCAAAGTCGGGTTGAAAAATGTCATTCTCTGCTGCAGAAAAGTGCTTGACATTTTGTGACCCGACTTTGGGGCCACATATCTCGGGGCCACTTATAGATAGAAGCCCCAAATTTGGTATGCAAACACAGTAGAACTAGCACTACAACCTCTCAAAATTTAGGGTTTCTATCACCAAGTAACCCCGAGATACGTGGACCCAAAGTCGGGTCGCAAAATATTTTCGAATGCGGTTGAAATAGTTTCAAATCATGTTGATACTATTTCAAGCGGATTCGAAAATATTTTGCGACCCGACTTAGAATCAATCTCATTTTTTTTTTTCAAACAGTCTGCAGAAGATCTGCAAAAAAAAAAAAAAAAAGAAGTGAAATGGCTGTTAATAGTCTACAGGAGATCTGCTATTAAATGATATATTTTATTCTATTCTGTTCTAATCTTTTCTATTTGAATTATACATTTTGGAAGATGGTTATTTTACTTATATACATCTGTCACATAAAAAAAAAAGGATGTGAAATGGCTGTCACGGATGTCGATCGCAAGGCAAGTACATATGCTGTATGTCAGTAGACACAGTAGAACTAGCACTACAACATATCCAAATTTGGGGTTTCTATCGCTAAGTGACCCTGAGATACGTGGACCCAAAGTCGGGTCGCAAAAATATTTTCGAATTCGAAAATCGGTCAAAAACTAAACGAAATCCGAAAACGAATTTAACAAATTTAACGAATCTAACTAAACGAAATGAATTAATTAACGAATTAAAACTAAACGAAACAAATTTTTTCCTTTTGCACATGTCTAGATAACCCTGGATGGCCAATGTTCTTCTATGGTCACCATTATGGCCCCTATTAGATCTGAAGGTTGGATATGTGTGGAAGCCTCACCATCAATGATGAAGGGAGAAATAATGATTTAGTAGTTCAGATTCCTGATGTATTTCCCATCGATCTTTGTTCAGAAATATCTGTACAAATGCAGTTGGCCAAATACTTCACCGATTGGCTCGATAACCCTGGATGTCCTTCTACGGTCACCATTATGGCCCAGATTAGATCTTAGAGGTGACAGTAGGTGGCCATATACCTCACATACTGGCCGGACCATGACGTATGTCCAATGTTTTTCTATGGTCACCATTATTGCCCATACTAGACATGGAGACTCTGAGCTCTACATATCTATGGAGGCCTCACCCTCAAGTGCTTTTATGGAAAGATCCACCATAAATGGTGAGACCACCGATAATGGAAGATACAACACGGCTCGCCAGGAGGTCACCACAGCAACTAGGAGAGAAGTGCGGAGACTGAACTGCTCATTGCTTCATTAAAATGCTGGTTGGCTGTCCATCGTGCTTCGGTTTTAGATCTGACTTCACTGGGTGCATGCTTGTTCCCAATCAATGACCCAAAAAGTAACGAAGCCAGAGGCAGCCAAGTAGCATCTCCAGAAGATGATGGCCGTTCATATTTCTCACAACAAACTTCCATCAAAAAGTCCCCCGGGAAACATTAAAGTGTTCTGATCTCCTCTTACCCGGTGATGTGAGGGGCGGCTGATTGTCCATCATGACGTCCTTGTAGAGATCCTTGTGTCCTTCTAAATACTCCCACTCCTCCATGGAGAAATAGACAGTGACATCCTGACACCTTATAGGAACCTGACACACACAATGATACAGTCACCATCCAGACACACCCCTTGTCTGTTACTGGATAATGTCCCAGAATTCCCAGAATCCTCCTCACCTCTCCTGTCAGGATCTTCTCTGGTGACCATCAGACTCCATTACTCATCCATTGATTCCCTCCTGTGTAATGAGAGACTCAAATCAGACACACCCTCCATGCAGACGTCTCCCTCTGCTATACATAGATAAGCCGTCCGACTAACACTCCCTCCCCTCCCCCGCCAGCTCTGTGTTTTATTAATAGAGATAAGAGTGATGTCATGTGACCTCCCAGAATCCTCCTCACCTCTCCGGTCAGGTCTGTGTATTATTAATAGAGATAAGAGTGATGTCATGTGACCTCCCAGAATCCTCCTCACCTCTCCGGTCAGGTCTGTGTTTTATTAATAGAGATAAGAGTGATGTCATGTGACCTCCCAGAATCCTCCTCACCTCTCCGGTCAGGTCTGTGTTTTATTAATAGAGATAAGAGTGATGTCATGTGACCTCCCAGAATCCTCCTCACCTCTCCGGTCAGGTCTGTGTTTTATTAATAGAGATAAGAGTGATGTCATGTGACCTCCCAGAATCCCCCTCACCTCTCCGGTCAGGTCTGTGTTTTATTAATAGAGATAAGAGTGATGTCATGTGACCTCCCAGAATCCTCCTCACCTCTCCGGTCAGGTCTGTGTTTTATTAATAGAGATAAGAGTGATGTCATGTGACCTCCCAGAATCCTCCTCACCTCTCCGGTCAGGTCTGTGTTTTATTAATAGAGATAAGAGTGATGTCATGTGACCTCCCAGAATCCTCCTCACCTCTCCGGTCAGGTCTGTGTTTTATTAATAGAGATAAGAGTGATGTCATGTGACCTCCCAGAATCCTCCTCACCTCTCCGGTCAGGTCTGTGTTTTATTAATAGAGATAAGAGTGATGTCATGTGACCTCCCAGAATCCTCCTCACTTCTCCGGTCAGCATGAGATGATATTATTATAATGGGTCCAGTGACGGACGGACATTCTATGACCTCTGGACATTCTGTGCCACCACCCAGTGATGATAACGTTGATGGCCGGGCAGTCTGGGACTTGTGGTTCTCCGGAGGTCTCACTTCCTGGATTTGTGTTCCATTCCTCTGGTCAGGTCTGGTGTGATCGGCGCTCTATTATTCAGCCTTCCTCGCACTGTTGGCCCCCTAGAGGTCGGATTCTCCCGGAGGATTGTGGGGGAAACAGATCGTTATTGTACATTGTATCACTTTATATTACATCACACCCCATCCGAGGGGAGACCCCTCCCACACAGCAGCCAATCAGAGCCCAGCTTTGGCTGGCACAGATCAGAGACGTGGCACATCGAGCGCTCCGACGCTTCATCCAATTCTCTTCACATTTTTCCTTTTCAGTCAATTCTCCAGAATGTTTTATTACTTTATTCGCACAGGAAAAGTGGCTTATCATTGGACCAACGGTGGGTGGCTCCACCCAATGACTGCAAGGATACGCCCCCTACGCAAAATATAAAAGTTATATTTTGTTTAATTTTAGTTGTTTTATTGTTTTCTTTTTTTATTTCATTTTATTTTTGGATGTATTATTTTTTTTTATGGGTTGTTATGTTTTTTTTTTGTTTTTTTATTATACTTTTGTTGTTTTATTTATGTTTTGTTATTTTATTTTTGAATGGTTTAGTGTTGCTGTTTTATTGTTTTTTTTTATTATTTTTATTAAACATAGTTTCATAGTTAGTAAGGAGACATCAGTCCATCCAGTTCAACCTGAGTGAGTGTCTACAATTGTCCCTATCCCTGTACATCGCACACTCACATCGGTCCCTACCCTCAAGGAGCCCACAATCCAAGGTCCCCATTCTTATATTAGGGTTCATTTTTTTGGACAGGAGCCAATTAACCTACCTGCATGTCTTTGGATTGTGGGAGGAAACCAGAGTACCCGGAGGAAACCCACGCAGGCACAGGGAGAACATGCAAACTCCAGGCAGGTAGTGTCGTGGTTGGGATTCGAACCAGCGACCCTTGTTACTGCTAGGTGAGAGTGCTAACCACTACACCACTGGGCCCCCCACTACACCACTGGGCCCCCCACTACACCACTTTGCCACCCCTGTAAATATACTGCAGGCAGGTGGCAGAGCCAGGCACAGCGACATCCCCCTTATGTCACGGTGTACTTCCCTGGTTTGGTGGTGCGCATGCCCGCTACTGACCCGTGCTGTGATTGGAGCACAACGCGGGTTTGGCAGCAGATTTCAGCCAACGATTTTGTCTGTGCTGTGATTGGACACAGCCAATTTCAGAGTTCTGTGTTTACAAACTCACAGAACTCTGTGTACAGAGAAGAGCGATCTGGCTGTTTCTTCTCCACCAAAAAGCAGGGAGAAAAAACAGCCAGATCAGAAAGTAAAATCAGCACACGTTACATTGAAATAAAACATAAAAAGAAAAACCCACAGTAACGTGTGCTGATTTTACTTTCTGATCTGGCTGTTTTTTCTCCCTGCTTTTTGGGGAGAAGAAACAGCCAGATCGCTCTTCTCTATACACATTCTCTATTCTCTGTGTGTTAGAACTCTGTAAACACTGAAATTGGCCAACCACAGCACAGAGTTCTGTGTTTACAAACTCACAGAACTCTGTGTATAGAGAAGAGCGATCTGGCTGTTTCTTCTCCACCAAAAAGCAGGGAGAAAAAGCAGCCAGATCAGAAAGTAAAATCAGCACACGTTACTGTGGGTTTTCTTTTTATGTTTTATTTCAATGTAACGTGTGCTGATTTTACTTTCTGATCTGGCTGTTTTTTCTCCCTGCCTTTTGGTGGAGAAGAAACAGCCAGATCGCTCTTCTCTGTACACAGAGCTCTGTGTGTTAGAACTCTGTGCTGTGGTTGGCCAATTTCAAACACACAGAACTCTAACACACAGAACTCTGTGTACAGAGAAGAGCGATCTGGCTGTTTCTTCTCCACCAAAAAGCAGGGAGAAAAAACAGCCAGATCAGAAAGTAAAATCAGCACACGTTACATTGAAATAAAACATAAAAAGAAAACCCACAGTAACGTGTGCTGATTTTACTTTCTGATCTGGCTGCTTTTTCTCCCTGCTTTTTGGTGGAGAAGAAACAGCCAGATCGCTCTTCTCTATACACATTCTCTATTCTCTGTGTGTTAGAACTCTGTAAACACTGAAATTGGCCAACCACAGCACAGAGTTCTGTGTTTACAAACTCACAGAACTCTGTGTATAGAGAAGAGCGATCTGGCTGTTTCTTCTCCACCAAAAAGCAGGGAGAAAAAACAGCCAGATCAGAAAGTAAAATCAGCACACGTTACTGTGGGTTTTCTTTTTATGTTTTATTTCAATGTAACGTGTGTTGATTTTACTTTCTGATCGTGCTGTTTTTTCTCCCTGCTTTTTGGTGGAGAAGAAACAGCCAGATCGCTCTTCTCTGTACACAGAGTTCTGTGTGTTTGAAATTGGCCAACCACAGCACAGAGTTCTAACACACAGAACTCTGTGTACAGAGAAGAGCGATCTGGCTGTTTCTTCTCCACCAAAAGGCAGGGAGAAAAAACAGCCAGATCAGAAAGTAAAATCAGCACACGTTACATTGAAATAAAACATAAAAAGAAAAACCCCACAGTAACGTGTGCTGATTTTACTTTCTGATCTGGCTGTTTTTTCTCCCTGCTTTTTGGTGGAGAAGAAACAGCCAGATCGCTCTTCTCTGTACACAGAGTTCTGTGAGTTTGTAAACACAGAACTCTGTGCTGTGATTGGACACAGTTTCAGACAAAATCGTTGGCTGAAATCTGCTGCCAAACCCGCGTCGCGCTCCAATCACAGCACGGGTCAGTAGCGGGCATGCGCACCACCAAACCAGGGAAGTACCCCGTGACAGAGGGGGGTGTCGCTGTGCCTGGCTCTGCCACCTGCCTGCAGTATATTTACAGGTTAAATAAAAAAATAAAAAATACAATAAAACGGCAACAATAAACCATTCATAAATAAAACAACAAAAGTATAATAAAATAAAACAATAAAAAAAAAAAACACCAATAAAAAATTTAAAAATAAAACATCCAAAAGTAAAATGAAATAAAACCTATTCTCAGTCTCATACTCTCTAACAAGTCTGTGAACTTTGTTTTTTCTTTTTCTATGATTTTGAATTTTCTATCTTCTTTCTTCCACCCTCCGAGCCCCCCGTGGGCGGAGTCTGGTTGTGGTTAAGTGGGTGTGTCCTTACCTGGAGCCTCCAATAACACTTACAGGTGACTAAACCGGTTTTGGCGGGCAGGTAGGGAGGGGTGCGCACACCGCAGACACGAGGAGACGGAGGGAAGGACGCGGATACCACGCACATCCCCCCCTCCCCTCCCCCCATTATATCCAGTCAGTATCTTATGTGAGGATTCTGGGGGAGTCTTCCTTTTTACTCCTGGAGGATGGGGGATGGGAGGGGGGCAGGTTTCCCGGGTTCCTTAGTGGCAAACATGCACCTCACGTCATGTGACTCGCGGGGCTTCTTTTCATTAGTCGCCTCATCCTCATATATCAATAACATAGAAATGAACCCAACAACTTGCCCCTCATCGGGGTCTATTCAGAAAAAATTCACCTTCGTCCTGTGTGCGAATCGGGCACAAAACCAATGTCCCTTTTCTGAACAAACATTGTTTTATTATGGCCACTAGATGGAGCTGAGGAGCACAGGAAATACATAAGACTTTGCTAATTCTCTCTAGCGTTCTCTTGTCACAAACAGACATAACCATTGGTTTGTATCCTATAGAATTGTTACAAAGACGTATGTATTTCCTATGCTCCTCGGCTCCATCTAGTGGCCATTATGCAGTATTTTACCGCTGTCTGTAATAAAGGAACATTCGCTCAGAAGTGCAAATAGATCGATTCCCACAGAACGATTGTACATGCAGATTCGCTGGACGAATGGCTACGGCAATTTAATATAAATGGGCCTCTTATGTCCTCCCTAATTCTGATAATGGCATTGAAGTCTGTGAAGATCGAAATGTTCCTGGGGGGTCCCTCCAAGGTAATTGGACCCCTCTAGGTACTTAGTCTATTTCTGGAGCCCCAATACCCAGGGGCCCGCAGGTCTATACATAGCAGCCAGAGCTCTCGGCCCCGTCCCATTGGCCTCTCATGTCACGGGGGGGGGGGGGGGGCGACAACCATGCCAGCTGTGGTTGGTTAATAACCCCCCCAAGGGGTTGGGAGTCCCAGAGGAGGCACCACTCACTTCTCATGAGGAGCCTCCTGGATGAAGAACAGATCTGAGAGATGATCACTGACTGAGGTCACTGCAGAAAGACGGTTATCAAAGGCCATGAGAATCGAGGGGATTGTGAGGTACGATGATGTCACCATCTTTCTGCTTCCAGGATGGTCACCGACAGAAGATAAGAAGTCCTGTATGACCCGAGAGTTATAGATGGAGAGGGAGAGACGGACCTGACCGCAAAACTCCTAAAACTCACCCTGGAGATCATCTACCTGCTGACCGGAGAGGTGAGGAGGATTCTGGGAGGTCACATGACCGGAGAGGTGAGGAGGATTCTGGGAGGTCACATGACATCACTCTTATCTCTATTAATAATACACAGACCTGACCGGAGAGGTGAGGGGGATTCTGGGAGGTCACATGACATCACTCTTATCTCTATTAATAATACACAGACCTGACCGGAGAGGTGAGGAGGATTCTGGGAGGTCACATGACATCACTCTTATCTCTATTAATAAAACACAGACCTGACCGGAGAGGTGAGGAGGATTCTGGGAGGTCACATGACATCACTCTTATCTCTAAAGATGAGGGGGGGGAGTGTTTCCTGTATGGTATAAGTGTGTCTGCAGAGAGAGAAGCAGAAGGAAAGGATGGGAAAGAATCAGCGATTTTGGATGTGTGATGCTGAAACTTGTTTGCATGTTGAAGCCAAGAAATGACTTTGGTTGTGAAGGGTAGATGGGTAACATTTCTCTGTGATACTGGAGCTTGTAGGACCCAGATACACCCGCTGGATATGCCCCCAGGGGTAAAGGGAAAAAGTTTGGTATAAGTAAAATCTGCGAATGGGTTGAGTAAGGCCTTATTGTGGAAGATCCACAGACAGGTAAAAAGGCTCCGTGTAAAATTGTAATTTCGATGAAATGTCCTGTTAAGTTGTTGGGTAGAGACATGTTGCGACGCTCTTGATATTTCTGTCGTACCAGTGGAGGAGGGGCCTCAAAGCCCATCGGCTGTGTGAGAAACAAATCCCAGCCGTGGATAATGAGCCCCGATACTGATACAGCTTGGATTTGCAAACTGAGGCATTAACCACTTTCAGCCCCGGACCAATCGGCAGCCAAAGGACCAGGCCCCTTTTTGCGATTCGGCGCTGCGTCGCTTTAACTGACAATTGCGCGGTCGTGCGACGTGGCTCCCAAACAAAATTGACGTCCTTTTTTTCCCACAAATAGAGCTTTATTTTGGTGGTATTTGATCGCCCCTGCGGTTTTTATTTTTTTGCGCTATAAAACAAAAATAGAGCGACAATTTTGAAAAAAAAATGCATCATTTTTTGCTTTTTGCTATAATAAATATCCCCAAAAAATATATAAAAAAACATTTTTTTCCTCAGTTTAGGCCGATACGTATTCTTCTACATATTTTTGGTAAAAAAAATCGCAATTATCGATTGGTTTGCGCAAAAGTTATAGCGTTTACAAAATAGGGGATAGTTTTATAGCATTTTTATTAATATTTTTTTTTTATTAGTAATGGCGGCGATCATCGATTTTTATTGTGACTGCGACATTATGGCGGACACATCGGTCATTTTTGACACATTTTTGGGACCATTGTCATTTATACAGCGATCAATGCTATTTAAATGCATTGATTCCTGTATAAATGACAGTTGTAGTGAAAGAGTTAACCACTAGGGGGAGGGGAGGGGTTATGGGCTGTGACGTGTGTGTGTGTTTTTTTACATTAGGGGGCGGGGCTGACATCTGACATCACTGATCGGCTTTCCCGATGACCGGGAACAGCCAATCAATGACAGGCAGAGTAGGAAGCGCGGGGAGAGGTTTGTTTACATAGACCTCTCCCCGTTCTTCAGCTCCGTAACCCGATCGCGGGACACCAGCGGCGATCGGGTCCGCTGGTCCCGCGGCCGGGGTCACGGAGCTCCCGATCGGGGCGGCAGGCAATTAAAGGGGACGTACAGGTACGTGCTTTTGCCTAGCCGTGCCATTCTGTAGACGTATATCTACATGAGGCGGTCGGGAAGCGGTTAACTAATTTGCCCCACTGTGTACAAGCTGTAGTAGCAGCCTCATTGGCCATACAGTCATCTGCATTGATAGTATTGTTCTACCCGTGGTACTTAAAGGTCTCGCATGTTATTTCAGTGATCTCACTATAAGAAAAATCTCCTATTTATCTCCAATCAGGCATTTATCATGTATGATTACACTTCTGGGACAACCACACATTACAATCAAGAAGTGTACTACATTGAATCATGCTACAATAATGCCAACACCTGGTGACAGGGATCCACATGATTGTATGGCTCAAATCGATGAACGGGTATTCCCTAGGAAGGATCTCACTGATGTTCCCTTTCTAGATGCTGACATTTCCTTTTTTGCTTCCTGAGGACGCAAGAGTGTTTGCGAAATGCGTAGAGGCTGCTAAAACACGGACTACGTCACTTCCGGTTAAACAAAAGGAGGCTTGGGACGCACGCCGACACAGGAGAGACAGGTAATACCCTCAGCCATCTGTACCCATTCGAGCGGCTGGATAAGTTTGGTACCAACTGATAGGCACTTAAAAATGTGAGTGAACCCCATTTGTTTTTACCTTTTTATAAATAAAAGCACAGACATACTGCGCAATGATCGCTGTTCATTTTTTATGAGGTTGGACATTGGTAAATCTGTATATTGGAAACAGCATAGACCTGAGAGGAGTGGAGTGGTTATCCCTACTAATGAACCAAAGGCATTCATTATATTACCATCTGGTGAGTGGCCAATTCTTATGGTGGTGTCACTATAGTGGTGGATAAGGGAAGCACAGACACAGGAATCAGAAGGATTGAAACCTTTTTATGCTGAAGATTGCTTTCTCAGCACCAGCAGAAATTACTACGGACATTTATTGTTTTTTGGTTTCGTTTGGTTTGTTTTGCCTAAATTAACTTGTTTTTTTTTTGGCACGCGATAATTAATATTGGAAGTCACGGGTGAACAGCAGAAGAAAATATTGATTTTTATTAATTATTATTATTACTTCTATTATCACTAATGTATTATAAATTTGTTGTGGTATATTTAAATGCATATTTTGCTTGAAGCACTTTAAAAACACATAATACAAGGGAGCGCAGTCAACACATATATATTTTTTTATATATTTTTTTCTCATACTTTCCTTTTTTGTTGATGGGTCTTGTAGAAAAAAAAAACGATAAAGGGATAAATCAAACAGCTTATGCTATAGTAACACATGACCAGGTCATTGAAGCCAGACCCCTTCCCAGGTCCTATTCTGCACAACAAACTGAAATTATAGCCCTATCTAGGGCCTGCAGTATAGGAAAAAAAAAAAATATATTATATATATATATATATATTTATACTGACAGCCAATACGCTTTCTCTACTATACACATATTTGCCCAGCAATGGAAAAATTGGGGTATGATTATGTCCACAGGTAAACTGATCACATAGAGATCTCATTCTTACCTTTCTAGAACATGTACAAAAACCAACTATTTGTAAATGTGCAGCACATGGAAAGGGAACAGATCCAATTGCCTTGGGGATGCATTGGCAAACAAGACAGTAAAGGAAGCTGCTGAAGGACAGCAAATAACACACATATGCTATACAGAAGTAAATGATGAGGTACGGGAAGCTATTGATGGAACATGGTTATCAGAAATGCAAACAACGTCACCAGCAGGTGAAAATCAAAAGTGGTCATCTACAGGGTCAACCCTGGTGAATGGTATATACACATATATATAAGGTAACCCCAACTTATTTACATCACTATTCAGGTATGCTGTGTTATTGAGTCATGGGCAGGCCCATACCTCAAAAGGAGGGGTGGACACAACATATGGGTTTACAAAACTACTCTAAAAATTTTTGTCTCACATGTCCGATTTGTAACAGATACCATGCACAAGGTGCCCCAAGACCCTTAAGGGGTCATTTCCCGCAACCCCCTTATCCCTTTCACACAATATGCATGGATTTTATTGAATTGAACAAATGTGAGAATAAGTATTGTACGGTTATTGTTGACAAGGGATCCCCTCTCTGATTTACAGTAACAATGGCTCCCATTTTTGTAAACTAAACAATACAACGAATTGATATATGGTACAATATCTGACCTACTAGGGAGAATCACCATTTAGGTTATAACCCCGGGTCAGAACACCCCAGCCCCGGAGCCAACTCCGTTTCAACTTAGTCCTTCCTTGTTTAAAACAGATTTTACTTACAAGGAACAATTAAGTATAGAAACAGGATTTGGAGACAAATATGGATGGATAGAATGGGTCAGATACACAACCCAAGCAAAGGGGTTAAGTGATTGTATTTTTTGCACAAACCCGAGACCACAACTAACCACCTTTCCTCTCCCTGAAGAGGAAATAAACTTGTATAATAAGACCGTTTTCAGAAAATATTACTGGGTCAGAAGGTGTAAATGAGAAAAAGAGCTACCCTAAGACTAAAATGCAAAGTACCGTATTTATCGGCGTATAACACGCACCGGCATATAACACGCACCCCAAGTTTAGGAGGGCATTTTAAGGAAAAAAAAGTTTTAGGAGGGAAGTTTAGGGAAAAAAAAAACACTTACATTTAAGCGTCATTGCAGCCTTGCCCAGTGTCATTGCAGCCTTGCCTAGCGTCATTGAAGCCTTGCCTAGCGTCATTGCAGCTTGCCCAGCGTCATTGCAGCCTTGCCCAGCGTCATTGCAGCCTTGCCCAGCGTCATTGCAGCCTTGCCAAGCGTCATTGCAGCCTTGCCCAGCGTCATTGCAGCCTTGCCCAGCGTCATTGCAGCTTGCCAGCGTCATTGCAGCCTTGCCAGCGTCATTGCAGCCTTGCCAAGCGTCATTGCAGCCTTGCCCAGCGTCATTGCAGCTTGCCCAGCGTCATTGCAGCCTTGCCCAGCGTCATTGCAGCCTTGCCCAGCGTCATTGCAGCCTTGCCCAGCGTCATTGCAGGCTTGCCCAGCGTCATTGCAGCCTTGCCCAGCGTCATTGCAGCCTTGCCCAGCGTCATTGCAGCTTGCCCAGCGTCATTGCAGCCTTGCCCAGCGTCATTGCAGCCTTGCCCAGCGTCATTGTAGCCTTGCCCAGTGTCATTGCAGCCTTGCCCAGCGTCATTGTAGCCTTGCCCAGTGTCATTGCAGCTTGCCCAGCGTCATTGCAGCCTTGCCCAGCGTCATTGCAGCCTTGCCCAGCGTCATTGTAGCCTTGCCCAGTGTCATTGCAGCCTTGCCAGCGTCATTGCAGCATGCCCAGTTTCTTTGTAACTTGCCAGCGTCATTAGAAGTCCGGTCCGGGTTTAAAAGCCCGAAGCGCGGCCGAAAAAGACCGAAGCACTTCCGGAAAAGGCTTAGCCGACTGTTCAGCTCCGCTCGCGGTCCCGACTCCCTGCTGTTTCAGGAGCGAGCGCAGGGAGGCGGGACTATGAGCAAACCCGAACAGTCTGCTCGGTCTATTCCGGCGCCGCTTCGGGTTTTTTCGGCAGCCCTCGCTATTTTTCCGCGGCGCTTGCCATTTTTGTCATTTTTTTGGGGGGTATCGGCGTATAACACGCACCCACGACTTTCCCCCGATTTTAAGGGGGGAAAAGTGTTATACGCCGATAAATACGGTATTCAGTACAAGCACTACCAGGAAATGTTACTTGTTTCTCTAACAAAGATAGGGATGGTACAAAGGTTGGCACTCTATCTCCTGAATTCTGTGCAACTACAACATCAACTACAGACATGAAGTACCAATTAAAATGGTTTCAGGAACAGAAAAGGTAACTGGCTGATGTTTGGTGACTGTGTGGGGACAAGAAACTAAGGCCCAGACTGCCACCTAGATGGGAGGGTAGTTGTGCCCTTACCCGCTTGTTGTTTCCCTTTTTATATTGTTCCTATAGGCCCGTACACACGATCGAACTTTTTGTCAACCAACATGCAAATTAGCTGGTTTGGACCAACATTGACCGTGTGTACGCTCCATCGGACCAACTTTTTCCAGGTTTCATCTGACTTTTGTTGGCTGTGCGAACGGACCAACTTTCTGCCAACAAAAGTCCGATGGACCAAAGTCCGACCGTGTGTACACAAAACCAACGGACTTTTGTACAAACCAATGCAGAACCAATGCAAAAGATCAGACAACAATACAGAAGTTGACCAAAGGTGGCGGTAAAGAGCAGAAAAAACAAGTGATTTGGTGAAAGTTGGCTGAAAAAGTCCTGCCGTGTGTATGCAATACCAACTTGGGGCCAACGCCCTTTGGACAAAAATCCACGGGAAAGTTGGTCCACGGTCCGATCGTGTGTATGAGGCTTTAGACTAACAAATTGATGAGACTACCAGGTAAACACTATTTTAAGTGACTTAAGTGTCCAGGATCATTTGACAACCGGGTGTATATAGACTTAATAGGTGTTCCACGAGGAGTTCCGGATGAATTTAAAGCGCAGAATCAAGTAACAGCCGGACTCACCTCACTCTTCCTATGGGTACAGCCCAATAAGAACGTCAACTGGATAAACTACATCTACTACAACCAGCCGAGGTCTGTGAATTACACCAGAGATGCTATCAAAGGTATAGCAGCACAATCGGACGCCACCTCTTTGACAGCGCGGCAGAACCGTATAGCGTTGGATATGTTGCTGGCAGAAAGGGGCGGGGTATGCAAAATGTTCGGCACCTTCTGCTGCACTTTTATTCCAAACAATACGGCACCTGATGGAAGTATCACCAAGGCCTACAAATGTTATCCCAGGAACTGAGAACTCTGGTGTAGAGAACCCCCGAACAGGACTCTTCGAAAAATGGTTTGGTAAATGGGGTGATCTTGCAAAGAGTTTGTTCATCTCTGTTGTCATGGCAGCCGCGGTCCTTACGCTGTGTGGATGTTGCTGCATTCCCTGTATTAGGGGAATTCTTCAAAGACTGATTGACACATCTTTAACTAAGACTATGCTTTTTCAGAACAACACTGAACTATACCGGGAACCTGAAGAAGATGAATTTACAGTCCTTTCAAAAGACTTGTCTGTGTAAATCAGGGGTCTCAAACTGGCGGCCCTCCAGCTGTTGTGAAACTACAATTCCCATAATGCCTCTGCCTGTGGGAGTCATGATTGTTACTGTCAGCTTTGCAATGCCTCATGGGACTTGTAGTTTGGCAACATCTGGAGGGCCACCAGTTTTAGACCCCCTGGTCTAAATGATAATACCTGGTAAAACAAAGAACCTGGATATTTGAATTATTGACATTATTGGTATAAAAAGGAGGGAGATGTCAGAGAAATTAAGTATTATACCTTTAAATGTCAATTATGAATATGCATAGAAATATAGCTTTATCTTCATTAAGTTTAAAATGCTTAGAAATATATGTTTTATATAACCCTATTATACTTCAATATGCTGAATAATCATATAACAATGAAATGTTTAGAATCACGTGTACATGACATCCTCTGTCAGGGTGTTGCCTGTAGACGGATATTTCCTCCTTCCTGCTTCATGTTGAAATTATACATGTGATCAGGATATTGCGAGAAGGAAGTTGGAAGGATTAAGTGTGATGAAAAGAGGCATGTATTCCTATTACAGGCAGAAATGGATTTTTGAAGCCTGAATGTAGCTGTTACCATTTCTCTTGCATATGCAAATAAATGTTATCTTGGTCTCCGAGGATTCTGGGAGGTCACATGACATCACTCTTATCTCTATTAATAAAACACAGACCTGACCGGAGAGGTGAGGAGGATTCTGGGAGGTCACATGACATCACTCTTATCTCTATTAATAAAACACAGACCTGACCGGAGAGGTGAGGAGGATTCTGGGAGGTCACATGACATCACTCTTATCTCTATTAATAAAACACAGACCTGACCGGAGAGGTGAGGAGGATTCTGGGAGGTCACATGACATCACTCTTATCTCTAGTAATAATACACAGACCTGACCGGAGAGGTGAGGAGGATTCTGGGAGGTCACATGACATCACTCTTATCTCTATTAATAATACACAGACCTGACCGGAGAGGTGAGGGGATTCTGGGAGGTCACATGACATCACTCTTATCTCTAGTAATAAAACACAGACCTGACCGGAGAGGTGAGGAGGATTCTGGGAGGTCACATGACATCACTCTTATCTCTAGTAATAAAACACAGACCTGACCGGAGAGGTGAGGAGGATTCTGGGAGGTCACATGACATCACTCTTATCTCTATTAATAATACACAGACCTGACCGGAGAGGTGAGGGGGATTCTGGGAGGTCACATGACATCACTCTTATCTCTATTAATAAAACACAGACCTGACCGGAGAGGTGAGGAGGATTCTGGGAGGTCACATGACATCACTCTTATCTCTAATAATAATACACAGACCTGACCGGAGAGGTGAGGGTGATTCTGGGAGGTCACATGACATCACTCTTATCTCTATTAATAAAACACAGACCTGACCGGAGAGGTGAGGAGGATTCTGGGAGGTCACATGACATCACTCTTATCTCTAATAATAATACACAGACCTGACCGGAGAGGTGAGGGGGATTCTGGGAGGTCACATGACATCACTCTTATCTCTATTAATAAAACACAGACCTGACCGGAGAGGTGAGGAGGATTCTGGGAGGTCACATGACATCACTCTTATCTATATTAATAAAACACAGACCTGACCGGAGAGGTGAGGGGGATTCTGGGAGGTCACATGACATCACTCTTATCTCTATTAATAAAACACAGACCTGACCGGAGAGGTGAGGGTGATTCTGGGAGGAGGTCACATGACATCACTCTTATCTCTATTAATAATACACAGACCTGACTGGAGAGGTGAGGAGGATTCTGGGGGGTCACATGACATCACTCTTATCTCTATTAATAATACACAGACCTGACCGGAGAGGTGAGGAGGATTCTGGGAGGTCACATGACATCACTCTTATCTCTATTAATAAAACACAGACCTGACCGGAGAGGTGAGGGTGATTCTGGGAGGAGGTCACATGACATCACTCTTATCTCTATTAATAATACACAGACCTGACTGGAGAGGTGAGGAGGATTCTGGGGGGTCACATGACATCACTCTTATCTCTATTAATAATACACAGACCTGACCGGAGAGGTGAGGGGGATTCTGGGAGGTCACATGACATCACTCTTATCTCTATTAATAAAAACACAGACCTGACCGGAGAGGTGAGGGTGATTCTGGGAGGAGGTCACATGACATCACTCTTATCTCTATTAATAATACACAGACCTGACTGGAGAGGTGAGGAGGATTCTGGGGGGTCACATGACATCACTCTTATCTCTATTAATAATACACAGACCTGACCGGAGAGGTGAGGAGGATTCTGGGAGGTCACATGACATCACTCTTATCTCTATAATAAAACACAGACCTGACCAGAGAGGTGAGGAGGATTCTGGGAGGTCACATGACATCACTCTTATCTCTATTAATAATACACAGACCTGACCAGGGAGGTGAGGAGGATTCTGGGAGATCACATGACATCACTTTTATCTCTATTAATAAAACACAGACCTGACCGGAGAGGTGAGGAGGATTCTGGGAGGTCACATGACGTCACTCTTATCTCTATTAATAAAACACAGACCTGAACGGAGGGGTGAGGAGGATTCTGGGATTCTAACATGATATTCCTATTGGTTCCCCAATACAGAGATTTCCTCTTGTGAAGTCAGGTGATCATATGACCATCACAGTGCCTCCATGTGACTCCCTAAAACCTGAGAGACACAACATGGAGAAGATTCTAGAAGTCACCAAGAAGATGATGGAGCTGCTGACAGGAGAGGTGAGGAGGATTCTGGGAATTCTGGGACATTATCCAGTAACAGACAAGGGATGTGTCTGGATGGTGACTGTATCATTGTGTGTGTCAGGTTCCTATAAGGTGTCAGGATGTCACTGTCTATTTCTCCATGGAGGAGTGGGAGTATTTAGAAGGACACAAGGATCTCTACAAGGACCTCATGATGGAGGACCACCACACCCTCCCGGATTCGGGTAAGAGAATATTTTATCATGTTGAGAATCAGATAATAAAGTGATATTTGAAATGGCATTGCCACTTCCCTCAGTACTTCTCTAGTGGTGGGTCACGTTGAAGATGGACATTGTTTAGGTCATTGTCTACACAGAAGACGGCTGATCGGTGTGTGGAAGAACGTTAAGCTAGATTGTGAAATTGGAAATGTAGGGCTTTGATCTTCATTTATTTCTTTTGAATAGATTTAAACAAGGACATGACAACTGAACACCCCTCAACCATCATATGGGGGAACAATTCTCAGGTGAAGCAGAAAATGTCCTTCAGACACAACTGCCTCCATTAACCACAGACAATCAACTACCTTCTCACCAGCCTCTGCAGAGGTTAATGCACAGATAGGATACACATCTTATCTGAAGGGTGGGAGGTCATCTGATCATCACATTTCTACCAATTCCTCGGACCTTGATGACCATCAGCAAAGCTCTACCAGATCCATGGTAATTGTTGATCAGCAGCAACATTCTATCAGTTGCTCAGATTCTGTTGACAATCGGAAACGCAACACCAGTTCCTTCTATCTTGAAGGACCACCAACAGTGGCGGCTGGGGAAGTTTTAGGATGGGGGGGCGCCAGACCCCACCCTTCCTTTTTGACCCCTCCTACTTGGCGAAAATGGGCGTGGTTTCAGCGAAATAGTGGGCGTGGCTCTAAGGTGGTGTGGTTAGTGTCTGAGATGAACGAGGGATGGAGGGACAGCAGGCCCAGATCCTACACAACAATAGAAAAATGTGTATTCTAGAAAGTTTAACAATCAGCAGATAAAGATACTCCAAACACCTGGTGTTCGCACTTCAATCATCCCGACACCATGGTTGTTACGATGTCAGGATGAAGCGCATTATTTCTATTATAACAATGTAATATAAAATGAAATCATTCAACTCACCATAATACAGAATCAGTGGGAACCCTGAGTGTGTCACTAGCCACGTCACCTGCCACCAGATGCCATCAGGTGTCCCCAGTGGAGTCCCTCCTTAAATGCAGCCTGTGTCCCACCAAATTGCAGCCTGTGTCACCATCAATTGCAACAGAATGAGTCACCACCAAGTTGCAGCAGAATGTGTCCCCATCAGTTTAAGCAGAATGTGTCACCACCAAATTGCAACAGAATGTGTCACCACCAAGTTGCAGCAGAATGTGTCACCACCAAGTTGCAGCAGAATGTGTCACCACCAAATTTCAGCAGAATGGGTCACCACCAAGTTTCAGCAGAATGGGTCACCACCAAGTTGCAGCAGAATGTGTCACCACCAAGTTGCAGCAGAATGTGTCACCACCAAATTGCAGCAGAATGTGTCACCACCAAGTTGCAGCAGAATGTGTCACCACCAAGTTGCAGCAGAATGTGTCACCACCAATTTGCAGCAGCATGTGTCACCACCAAATTGAAGCAGAATGTGTCACCACCAAATTGAAGCAGAATGTGTCACCACCAAATGCAGCAGCATGTGTCACCACCAAATTGCAGCAGCATGTGTCCCCATCAGTTTAAGCAGAATGTGTCACCATCAATTGCAGCAGCCTCACATCAAACCCCCTGCCTCCCCCCTTACTTAACTTGCAGTGTGTTGTCCTCTCCAGCGGTGTCTCCTGTGGAGAGGTCCGTCCTCCCTTACTTCCTGTTTCCTCTCTTCTGGGCGCAATTGGAGAGAGAAAACAGGAAGTGACATCAACTCAGATGTCAATCAAACCACCCGGCCGTAGTAATATATACTACGAACGGGCGAAAGCTACTCAGCGCTTCAGAAAACGCTGCAAGGCGGGCTAAACGCCACATCTGCAATCTCGTGATTGCACAGACGTGGCGCTTCCCCTAGGTGCTCTGTGTCCGGCGTCCGAACACAGTACACTTAAGGACTTTTTTTTTTTAAAGGGCCAGCTTTTTTTTGTGACTGCCTGGAGGGAAGGGGGGGGGGGGGGAGGCCTCGCCCCCTATGGACAGGCTGCCATTGGCCACCAACATCCCTTTACCATTTCCATAGATTGTGATGGCCATCAACACTACCAGTTCCTGGCATCTTGATGACCATCAACAAAGCTCTTTCAGTTCCTTGGACCTTGATGACCATCTGTTTACCAGTTCCTCAGATCTCATGGAACACCAGTTAGGCGGTATGAAGCTTGGAAACCCTTTAGTTGGTAGAACCGATATCTATATTCAGACTTGAAGGAAGCGGTATAAGACGAACATTTTTTTTGTTTTTGCAGTGGAAGGGTAGAGGCATTTTTTCTTTTTGGTGGGGGCGTGGGAGGATAGAGAACATTTTTTGCTGTGGTGGAAGGAGGATGGAGAGGATTTTTTGGTGGAGTGGTGGGAGGGAGGATTGATGCAATTTCTTTTGTGGGGCAATGGGAGGATAAAGGGGATATTTCTGATGGGGTGGTGGAAGGTCAGAGGGATCATTTTGGTAGATGTAAAAATAAATTTAGGGAGGAAGGGTGGAGGGCAGTGAGATGATTATTTAGTGCGGTGGAGGGAGGACAGGATTTTTTTGGTGGGGTGGTGGAAGCTATTTAATTTTGTGGGGCAATGGAAGGACAGAAGAATTTTGCTGGAGGGGGTCTGTGCCCATTTATAGCAGTTCTACCCACTGAGAATTCAGCGAAATATAAACCTTTTGAGTAATAGCTCCGCCCATTTCAATTTGACAATAATCCAACCAGATGTGATTATCTCAGTGAGGCATAGATGACTTATGGCCCTTCCCCTATTTACAGATTGTAGAGCTTATGGTTGTCTGATAGGCAAGTGTTGTGTTCATACAGATTCGGTCAGATCAGCTCCAGCAATCATTCCATAACTCTAATGTATGGATTTAAGGATTTTTATTCCCGTCTAGAGGTTATTTAAAGTGGAACTCTGGCCATTTTCGGTTTGGGCTGGAGCAGGGAAAGTGCTCCAACCCCGTCTGTCTCCACTTAAGACATCCTGTGACGGTGACAATAGAAGTGGACACCCTTTCCCAGTTTGTTGGAGTTCCATTTTAATGAACTGGCCTACAAATGTGGATTTCACACTCTACAGTAGTGAGGTTTCTCATACTCATTCTGTAGTGAAGCCCAATTGTGTGACAGGCAGTACCCTTGCTGAACATAATCATTTCCAGGGACATCCATAAGATCAGAGTTAATCATACAGGGACGAAGAAGAGACCCAGGATTGCTCCAATCCGATGCGCTCCAAGTCTGCCAAGATGGACACACCATACCAGGAGCTCCAAGTCTGCCAAGATGGGACACACCATACCAGGAGCTCCAAGTCTGCCAAGATGGACACACCATACCAGGAGCTCCAAGTCTGCCAAGAAGGACACACCATACCAGGAGCTCCAAGTCTGCCAAGAAGGACACACCATACCAGGAGCTCCAAGTCTGCCAAGAAGGACACACCATACCAGGAGCTCCAAGTCTGCCAAGATGGGACACACCATACCAGGAGCTCCAAGTCTGCCAAGATGGGACACACCATACCAGGAGCTCCAAGTCTGCCAAGATGGGACACACCATACCAGGAGCTCCAAGTCTGCCAAGATGAACACACCATACCATGAGCTCCAAGTCTGCCAAGATGGACACACCATACTAGGAGCTCCAAGTCTGCCAAGATGGGACACACCATACCAGGAGCTCCAAGTCTGCCAAGATGGGACACACCATACCAGGAGCTCCAAGTCTGCCAAGATGGGACACACCATACCATGAGCTCCAAGTCTGCCAAGATGGACACACCATACCATGAGCTCCAAGTCTGCCAAGAAGGACACACCATACCAGGAGCTCCAAGTCTGCCAAGATGGGACACACCATACCAGGAGCTCCAAGTCTGCCAAGATGGGACACACCATACCAGGAGCTCCAAGTCTGCCAAGATGGGACACACCATACCAGGAGCTCCAAGTCTGCCAAGGTATACACATACAAGATCAATGTCAGCCCAATTGGACACACCATACCAGGAGCTCCATGTTTGCCCCAGTGGACACATGCTACAAAGTCCGTGTGTGTGTGCGTGTGCGTGTGCGTGTGCGTATATATATACACACACACACACACACACACACACACGGAGCTCCATGTCTGCCCAGGTATACACATCACACTAGGAGCTCCATGTCTGCCCTGGCAGAGATATGGACGAGCTCCAAGTCAGCAAATATTGCAACACAACACCAGCTGAAAAACAAAAAGGATTCCAGATTTTAATTATAAAGCGCTCCGACATATTCAGATTGAACCCTGGAGGTGACCAGGACACCATCCACTTTGCTCTTTTTATAAGATCACATTACATATCCATCCTTAAACATGTCACATACATTATAGTCATCTGATGGATACACAGAGGGAGTCCTTAGGAAAACGTTGGACGTGTCATAAGGACTGTCACCACTTCAGAAGAGACTTGGCATGAAGGATGTCAGAAAGCAAATTCCCATAGGCTGCAGTAGGTGGTGAGATCTCCAATATGAAAATAACCCCCCCCAGCCCCCCCCCCACACACGGAATGTTTGCTATTGTAACAATGTATGGACATTTGTCACCTACATCTTTGTTCTAGAAGATTACTCTTAATATCCGTCCTGGAAATAGTGAGCTGTCCCAAGAAACGTGTGGGATGGAAGGTCTGTGCTGTACAGCTCTGGTGGTCTCCTCGTCCTTTCATCCCGGATTGTATGAAAACTGAGATGTTTCTGGGCGGGGCTCAGTATTCACATCCCAGAATTCTCCTCCTACTAAACCACGAGATGTCAGTTCTTCTAAACTTTAGATTTACCCAAAAAAAATAAAAGCTCCTTCAACTATCCAACCCAAGGAAGTTAGTTTTACAACTATTGGGTCAAGCGGACGTCGATTCTCTTTCCAGCTGGAGTGACGTGGATATTGGGAGGATGGAAAAAGGTTCTCAAATGAACATTTTTAACAATGAATCTGGTTTATGTGACATCAGTGATACCTACATGACATCATGGGGCACACTGGGTCATGTGACACCACATCAGAGCAAATTACATCATAGCTTTCCAAGACATGTGACCTGGGGGCATTATTGTCTTCGAGGTCATGTGACATCACCACACTATATACAATAACCACTCAGAAATCAGCCATCTTTGCAATCTCTTTATTAGACTTATGGAAACATTTGATACAAAAGAAAGTGGGAATGAAACCCGAACGATCCAATCCAAGAACTCAGCTATAAAATGAATGCAGGTTGCCATGGGGACTAATAGTGCAAATAATGGTGGAATAACCGTCCAGTGCAAATGCATCTCCTATAACAGCAGAGATAGAGGAGTTCAGGCCCCCCAATAAGGCACTTGGCTGGGGACACATTCTACAAAGCATCAGCTTACAATGCTGGGATTTTATCTGAAGCCAAAATTGTATTTCAGTTTTGGACGGAGCAGAGAAGGGACTCACTGCAGTCTGTGACCCATCACTTCCTGTCTTGGAGACAACAGGAAGTGAGTGGAATCCTTGGTGTTGGAAGATTCCCCCTCCATTCCCGTTTTGGAAACATTTTGGATTCCATCTGTCCCTCCCAACAATGGTTAACATGGGGTGGGGGAGGGGTCCTCAGCAGGGACACTCCAACTACTCCATCCAAAAATAGCTGGCTCCAGATAGTTATTTAGCATTTTAATAAAGCATACTGCTGGGGGGGGGGGGGGGGGGGGTTCAGAGCGTTCGTCCTCAGATTGGATCATTCCACTCGTGTGTGAAGGTTCCATCCCATCCAGACATAGTGCAGTCAGAGTAATCCTAGGAGGGGGGTGATCACCCCGCCCATAACCCGAGGGTCATCTTGAGAGTCTTTGGAGTCCAGCATTGTATAAGGTGCAGTGTGGGGGGGGGAGGGGCAATGAGAACTGAAGGCCGTCACCGGATGACCTAGAAGATAAAAAAAGAAAAAAAAGCCCAATTACCCATTCGTTCTGGACACCATCAACACCTACTCGTCATGGGAGGTCCCAACCACCACCACCAAGAAGTCCCAACCACCACCAAGAAGTCCCAACCACCACCAAGAAGTCCCAACCACCACCAAGAAGTCCCAACCACCACCAAGAAGTCCCAACCACCACCAAGAAGTCCCAACCACCACTCCTCAACCTGGGGAGGTCCCTCCAACTGCCCATGGCTTATCCTGGAAGACCCATTGGCTCCACCCCCATCGCTCATCTTGGGATGCCCCTGCAGCTCTCTCCACACAATGCTCATCCTAGAAGGACCCGCTGCCACCCATTATTCATGGAAGGCCTGCAGCACCCCACCCACCACTCATCCTGTAAAGTTCACCAGTTAATTATACAACATTCAGCCAATACTCCGACTTCTCATCACCAGTCATGAATGAGTTTGGACTCCTTGTTATTCTAATACCTGCAAACACAATTATGCAAGGCTGGGGACAATGAAATACCCAAAGTTAGAAGGCTCCAGGAGATTCCTGGTCAAAAAAGGCGGTCTGTGCTTTATACTCCGCCCACACATGAATGTTTTACTGGAAGAGCAGAGTTCTCTCTCTAATCAAAGTGTAATCTAGTTGGGTGGAGCCATCCTTGTGACAGACCTAGCCGGGACACAGGCTTTTTGAGAGGACCAAATGCAAGCCTCCTGCCAACCGATTATGGGCCCTGGATTTTAAGGGGCACAGGGTGAAGGAGAACCCCAACCCCAGTCAGATTCAATGCTGTATATATAATGTGTGTGTCTCATGCTGTTGAGACACACACTGTCAGATGCTAGTGTCATGAACTCAAGATGTTAATTGAGAGGGCTGATCACCTTGTCCTCTGTACAATGTAGTAGACGGTCCGTCTGTTACTGGTGGTCTCCTGCTATTGTGATGAAATGTCGTGTGGCTGTAATGATGATAATTTATAATCAACTGTGTTTAGCTCGGTGACAACAAGTCTGACCTGTAGTGAAATCCTGAGTCACATCGGCTGCTTAAAGGGATTTAGTTAAATTAGTTTGTCAAGTTGTTACAAGTGTATTGTTAGAGTAATATGAGCAGGAGGGGGGGGACCTCCTCTCCTATTGTATATAAATACTTGTACTCTTTATTAGAACCAAAATTACATGTTGGCACTAAGCAAGTCTCGTCTCATTTGGTGCTTGGGAGCGGTTGGAATATCTGATATCTATATCCAGACTGGGAGGAAGTGATATACGACAAACTCACTCAAGAGGAGTGTAGGGACGTTCTGTCACAATCCTCATTTTAGATCCGGGATTACCTTGGATTGGAGGTCGGGATCCTCCGTGATGTCAGAGTCACTCCTGTTTCTTGTATTTGATGTAGATGAAGAGTCCATCCTGGGTACTACAAGGAAAGACAAAAAGGTTCAGTATGGGGGTGGTGCACCCCGATTGGGAAGGCCTCCACTGTGGGCGGAGTCCTTTCATGTAGAGGAGGACCTACCTGAGGTGGTCACCCCCAGCCAAGGCAGCCTAAACTTACCTGTTCTTCTCCACAGTGACGGACGGGTGCTTGAATTTCGCTAACATAGAGTCCAGATCTGCAGGGGGCTCTTCAACCTCACTTGTTACTTCCAACTCGTTCAGAGAGCGGTTTGTCTTAATGACGGCCATGACTGCCTCAGCGCAGGAAGTGGTCAGCTCACAATACCCCACCCTGTACAATAGAGGAATAGAAGATTAATATGGGGGGGTTTGGAGTTCTACTCCAGGTTACCATGGGTTACGATGGAGCATTCACCTGAATGTCTGCAGTGTACAGCTGGGGTTCCGGAGCGCCTCACATAGCGGCTTCACTCCGGTGTCCGTGAACCTATTTCCTGCCAGATCCAGTTTGGCGAGAGATCGGCTGGTGGTGATCACAGAGGAGAGATCTTCCAGGGAGGAGGAGGACAGGTCACATCCGTACAGACTGAGGAGGAAACCATAGAGAGTCACACTTATTCCAGACATTTATAAAAAACCTGAACAGAGCAGAAGGAGCTGCCTACAGCCCTGCCACCACCCAAGGGCCCCACCACATAAAGTGAAGAATTCCTCTATAAAGACTAGGCCAGGGCCACCTTATGGATTGCAGGGAAAATATAGGGAGAGTTTAGTTGGCCATCATATAGTGTATAGAAGACTCACTCCAGATCCTGCAGGGTGCAGCCCGGGCCTCTCAGTCCTTCAAACAGAACTTTCACTCCAGAATCCTCCAGACTATTCCAGGTGAGACTCAGTTTGGTCAGAGATCGGTTGGTGAGGAGGACTGAGCGGAGGTCCTTACAGGACGCCTGGGTCAGCTCACAGGAAGATAATCTGTAAAGAGAACCGTATGAGAACTTCTACCCAATCACCTCCCAGACCTGGCGCTAGATTGGAAGACCATTGGCCAAAGCCTTACATCAGCTCCTGCAGGGTACAGCTCGTGTCACTCAGCCCTTCACAGAGGAGCTTCACTCCGGAGTCCCCAATGTTGTTGTCCCTCACATTCAGGCTGGTCAGGGTCCGGTTTGTAAGAATAACCGATCGTAGATCCTCACAGGACGCGCTGGTGAGGTTCACCTCAAACAACCTGCAGAGACGAAACAAGACCATGTGACCAGATAACCAGACAGACGATCAGTCTGTTCACCATTGGTGGGAAATTCAGGGAGGCCGTACACCATCATTCCGGGATTGGTTGGTGTATAGAAGGAACTGGAATTACTCAGTTTGGTGGTCATCTGCCCAGAAGGTGTACAATGTACATGACCACCCTGAGATCTGCTGTGGCAGTCTACTATTGGAAGCGGTACATACTCCGCATCACCCTCCACCCACTTCACCACATCTTCCTCCACCCAACACCCACATTAGAACAATTCTCTCAGCCCATACATCCATGTACCCATCAGACCAAATATGGTGGCCTTCATGCAAACTGGGTTGGAGAGGCTCCTTCACTTGGGATAGAAATATTCATCAAGATCTTGAGAAATCCATGATGAAATTTCACTTACTGATAGACTTTTCTAGTGGACAGATTACACAAGTACCCCCAAAGATAGCATGTGTGATGTACGCTATACAGGGGTGGGCCTGTTTCCGGACTGTCTGGTGGACTCCCTGTCCCAGCCAAGCATTATCTGGCTGTGGATTAGCTTACTGGTAATTAGATCACTGTTGGCAGTTCATTAGATGTGCTGATCGTTTACAGTTTGCATTGTTTAGGATAATGTGATCAGGCCCTTACCCAAATGTGTGCTATATATTCTGTGTGAATTTACAATAAAGTCAGTTCCAGTTTGCATCCAAGCTGGTGTCGTCCAGTTCTTGGGTGCTCAATGATAATACCCGGTTCCAAAGTGAAGGAAGCTGCATATTGGCAGAGACAGTCAGGTGGTCTGCCAGACCACCCCCATACAATGTACCCATCAGGCTCCCCCCCCATACAATGTACCCATCAGGCTCCCCCCCCATACAATGTACCCATCAGAACTTACACCAGCTCCTTCAGAGTGCAGCCCGGCTGGCGGAGCGCCTCACACAGCAGCTTGGTCCCGGAGTCCTGGAGGCTGCAATCTCTCAGATATAAGGTGGTGAGCGATCGATTGGTCATCAGAGCAGAACGCAGGAAGTCCCCGCAGGCCGGAGTCAGCTCACAGAATTCCATCCTGGAGGAGAGGACAAGTTGGGTCAGAACTTGGAATTTCTATGGGGTGTCTTTACCGTGTCTACAGCCTGATAAACACTTCTAGAAGGTGAGGGGGAAGCTGTCCGTTTTGTTACCATCAATGCCTGTTGGGACCTCTTGGGAGTGGCGGGTTGTCACCAGAACAGGAATAGGGGGAAATCTTCGAGGGGGGGGGAGGGAGAGGGAGAGGGAGAGAAGAGAGACACCTGTTCTAGTGACAACTGTCTGAGGAAATTCTCATCCCTCTTGATTCTCTGCCTGCTGTGTCTACAGGACATGAATGCAGATCTCCAAGAGGTCCCCTCCTGGCATTTCTATTATAGGAGACAAAGTCTTCCCAGAATGGGATTCTGCAAACCCCACAACTCCTTATTACTGGATGTGGGTGGATCTGCTCATGGGGCTTTTACCATACAGAGACCAATTCAGAAATTTATATATATATATATATATACATATACACATATATATATAAACACACACAATTTCAGTAGGCTTCTCCCAGTGCCTTCCATCACATTGGTCTGGGCTGAGAATGAAATGTATGAAGACATGAGAGCAACAAGTCAGACCGGACATACACAATGCGATTACTAAGGATGTTCCTCTTTGGACAGTTTGAGCTACTTGGGTCCAAACAAGCACCATGTCTACTGGTGCTCAAATGAAGCCCCCCCCTCCATAGGGAGGTCATAATCTGGAGAGGGGAGATGATCCCAGTGGGTCCTGGCACTCAGATGTGCCAGTGTGACATACATGGACACCAGTGATGAGGCGCCCAGTCACAGGTTTATCTTTTATATCAGAACATTCAGTTATTCAGAAACTTGACCCGATATTTCATAGAAGAGACCAAACATTTTATTCCAGAGTCAGATCCAACTGAACATCTCCACCCGACACTCCGCAGATCCTAAAGACGGAGGACTCACCTCCCACAGAGTACAGCCCGGATCCTTCCCTCCACTGCAAATGTGATGGACTCACCTCAGCTCCTGCAGGGTGCAGCCCGGATCCTTCAGCCCCTCACATAGGAATTTCACTCCATCGTCCTCAATTTTATTCAGCGCCAGATCCAACTTGTGCAGAGAGCGGTTCTCTTTAAGGGCGGAGCCAAGGATCTCACAGCCTGTGGCGGTCAAGTTGCAGTCATCAAGCCTGCAGATTAAAATCAGAGATTGTAAATCTGGCATCCAGCATGTTTTAGAAAGGACCAAATGAACATGTCAAAGCATGGGGAGAGGAGAACAAATAGGCAGCAATGAGGGACACGTCAGAAGTATCAGGACACTAGAGAGGGGGGGAGAAAAAAAAAAAAAAAAACACTTTTTTTATAAACCAACCCACCCCTCAGTGACCTGACCCACTACCCCCTCAATATCAGTAACTGGTCTCACTAAATGGAGAAAAAGCCAACCAACAATGTCCCATCATCTGGTGGAGCCTTCCCAGAAGAGTAGAGGCCATTACTGAAGCAGAGGGAGGACCAGCCTTGGGTGATGGACAGGTAGCCAGCCAGACGCTTTCTCATTGGCCATCCTAATGCACAGCAAATATTTCCTTTTTTTTCACTTTCAAAGACGGATCACAACATCCGATGGAGATAAATCAGCAGAAAATCGTCCCTCACAAATTGAATAGAAGAAGTTTAAAAATAAAGTTTATCCAATATTTGTGTGCTTTTTAGCATCACCCAGGTCTGTTCACAACCGTCCAATACCTTCTAGGATACTTACGACAGCTCCCGCAGGGTACAGCCCGGCTGGCGCAGACCATTGCAGACGCTTTTCAAAGCGGAGTCCTCCAGAGCGTGGTGACCTATGATGAGTTTGGTGAGCGATCGGCTGGAAGAAATAAGAGAACGAAGATCCTCGAAGAAGGACGGGGCGACCACACAAACATGGAACCTGCAAGGAGAGCAGAAGCTTTAAAATTGTAGTCCAAGGAAGTAGAAAAGTCCAACTCAGAACAAAAGATTACCATTCTGCTCATTTCCTTCATAGCTGAGAACACTAGACCACCCAAGACCTGGGGGTGCCTATAGTCCCAGCTCACTCAATGGTCACATGTAGTGACCAGACCACAGACCCCGGGGGATAGCCCATGAAATGAAGGGGGCAAATGTCAATGTCCAACCTCCTGGTAGGAGACAGTATACTCCATAATTCTGCATGTCCACTAGTGAAGGAACTTTTAGGATAATGAGCTCTTTAAAAAAAATCTGAAGGACACAACTGCCCCAAGAGGTTCAAACCTAGGTCACCGGCAGCCTGACCAGAGATGAGGCCACAAACTTACTCCAGTTCTTGGATCTTGCTGTCTGGGTTGGATAACCAGGAAGCCTTTCCACCAGTCTCAAGGTCCTCAGCAAAGCCACACCGTGTAAAGCTGAAGGAGAAATAAAGAATTCAATGATCTTTTTACAGGACACTTTTCAAGCCAGGAGCCCTTTAACTGCTTTTTGACCCTTTCACAAATATAGTTTGACAATGAGGTCTCCCATGGATGGAGAGCACCAAAATACATAAACCGTGACCAAAGCACAAACCTGAGAACCTCAACTGACACTAGATTAGGTCCAGCATGGTAGAAGGCCATGATATTACAGATGAGGCCCAGGGTACAGGTATGGTAAGGATAGCCTAGCTCCTATGTTAATAGTTTGTTGATGACCATTATGGAAGGTTTTTCCCCCCATACCAGATCCTTCAGTCTGATGGTTAACCGGCTGAAGGCAGTTCAAGACAGCTTCGTTCTAGTAGTTTACATGACGCTTGGTATTCAGAGGCCTTAAAATTAAAACAAAGCTATAATATATGTCTCAGACTAGGAAAGCCAATATAAAGTCTGAAGACTATGAAAGAGGGGCTGAAACAGGAGGACCTTACAAAGACTTGGCCTCAAGAAATGGAAGATACATGTGTTGGTGTGACCGAAAACCTTCCAGATTTTCCATATCTTGTAGGACATCATGAACAGATGTTACTTCGGAGTAAACAGACTAGATGGGTTAATACTTACGAAAGCTTTGAAGATCCATGGAAGAAGGGAGACAGCAATTCCAAGTCTTTGGGTCGCATCAGGTGATCCTCCAGGCGGATGGAGCCAAAGCTCACCCGGTCTGCCAGACAATACAGCATCTCTCGAATACGAACATTCTCCATGAATGAGCTGTAAAAACACGACTGGAACAGCAGGTCCGGGGCACTGAACACTCGGCTACGCAACGCCTCGTCCTGAGCTTCGTAGAAGCAGGTTAGTGCGTCTGGACAGAATTCAGAGGGTTTTCCATCCATCAGCCATTTTTCCATGGCAGATTTGGCTCTTAAAGAAACACTAGACCCAACGACGCCTGCAAGTTCCTTCAACTGCTTATTATTGAGGAGGCCAAAGAGGAACTTTATGGTTGACCTCAAGTATGGGTGATGTTCAGACTGATAAAACAGGGTTCTTCCACTGCAAACTCTTGGGAGGAATGCATCTCCATCTACCCCATTGTTCTCTTTAACCTCGGCATCTTCTCCCAGCACATAATACAAAGCAGCAAAGAATTCCTGAACACTCAGGTGAATGAAGCAGTAGTTGGTTGGGTCTTCCACATTCTTTTGCAAAATGCTGTCATTTGGGAAAACAGAAGCCACCTCTGATATAGATAGTCCATTCCTTCCAAGATCCTCCTCATCAAACAAGCTTCTCTGATTCAGGATCCCGTCATTGGCCAATGCACATAGGTTCTTCAGACACTGGAGTATTGGATGGGTGCTGCCTGGATTGTTGAGGAAGCTTCTGAGATAAGACAGATGCACGGAGGTGAGAGTTTTACAGTTTGCTGGGCTAAGCTCATCCTTCATTCCCGCCTTCAGTATCCTACAGACAAGCCAACAGGTCAAAGGAACCAAACTCAAACCCAACAGAACTTGGTTTTCTTTCAGTACTGAGACAGCCTGCTCTGCCTGATCTTTGTTGTTAAAGAAATGATGGCAAAATTGTTCAAGATCTCCCTCCGAAAACCCCAGAAGTTCTACAGAAGTAGAGGACCGAGCGAAGTCCTTCATCTTCTTGAGGGACATCGATCTGGTTGTGATAAGCAATGAGGTTTCGCTGAGGATCTCTTTGCTCAACAGGCATTTTAGAAGGGTTTCTTTGTGGGTCTTCTCAAAGGGGTCTTCACAGTCCTCTTCGTCATCATCTTCCAGGGTCCACCTCAACTCGTCAAACCCATCAAGAATGATCAGAACCTTGGAAGGATCATTGAGAGCCGACTTGATCAGATTCTCTGAGAACTGCAGCTTGGTGCTTTTGGTCACAAGTCCTTCAATATTGATATTGCCGGTAATCTTATTTATTTGTCTGCCGCTCAAGTAGAACACAAAATTAAACTGGTCGGCGTAGAGCTTTCCAGAAGCCCAGTCCAGCATGATCCTCCGTGTGGTCAGAGTTTTACCGATTCCAGAAGGCCCCACCAACACCAGAGTCTTGGGGACAAACCCGCTGCCATCAGGAACAAACAGGTCCTGGACACTGGATGGGGAATATCGCTCTGAGGACTTGGTGACCTCCACCTGCTCAAGTAAAGTGCCAGAAAAAGGGATTGTGGGGTCTTCCCCCTTATTAATCTTAAGGGGGCGGAGCCTGGGATATCCCCCACCTACAACCTTCCCCAGGTGGGAGTCATGCGCTTCGATATGTTGGAAGACCTCTTTAATAGATGCCAGATATTTGCATTTCGGTTCTGTGGAGGAGAAATTTGGATTAATGGAGGTCCAGAAGATAGAAGCAGAGTACAGAGACTGGGAAAATTGTATCCCATCTTATTAACCTTTATTCACAACATTACCTGTGAGAAGGGACTCCGCCATGGTGCCGCACACTTCTGGATCTGGAAGAGAGAAAAAATTGAGAGAGATTAGTGATCACCGCATAGGAGGAGATCGGAGACACCTGATGGGGAGGGGAAAATAACCAGTTCCTCTTCCACTGAATGACAATGCTAAAACTCTAGATTGCGATTGGCTGGTCAAGAGGACAAAAAAAAAAAAAAAAAAAAAAAAAAAAAAGGAGCAGCTGGCAGTTAGGTGGTCCCTCTGCTCCTCCCAGGAAGCGCAGCGGAGACTGATAGGGGGAGGGGCAGTACAATGAGCCAGTCACTGTTGGGTGGGGAAATAAACATTTCAGTATTCCAGTAAAGTGAAGGGGGAGAGGGACGTCTGTTGTGAATTTATTGAGAAAAAAAAATAAGACAGTTAATATTTACAGGCAGAGATGTGAGATTATAGTAGGCCTCAAAATGAAGTGAACTATTTCTCTTGAAATCCTTCCAGAGAAAAGCAGAGGAGCTCATGTTTTTACGAGTCTCCAATATATCAACTATTTAAGGTCTTTACAAGCAGATATTGAGTCAGAAAGACTGAATGAATGATTTGTATAGCGCTGCAACTGCGAATTGAATCGCCTCGAGGCGCTTGTCTGCTCTTGTTGTGATGCCATGTCTGGACTGGAACAATGGTACCTTTTGTCACCAAAAAAAAAAAAAAAAAAAGATGTGATCACATGGAAATAATCCTTAACTAGAAAAAAAAACAAAACAATTGTGACTGTTTGGACAATATACAACCATGAAGACAAAATTCAATAGCCGACACCTTGTCCAACAAAAACCATTGTGTGAAGTCCTTAGGGACTTGTGGACACAGCTAAGCCATCTAAACATTTATTGGACCGCTCAAATCCATCAACACATGGTGTTAGAAAATATGTCTGACTTGCATATCCCATGGTGTTAGAGGGATATGCAAGTCAGACATATTTTCAAAGTACTTATATGGTGAATACAAGTCATTCAAATTATATGCGATATTTGTAGGTCACAAAAGAGATATAATTTTCGTATCCAATGATCTAAAGAACTCCGTCAAAGAAAATTTATATTTATTTATATATATATATATATAAATATATTATATATATATATTTATATATATATATATATATTATATATATATATATGAAAGTGCGATTATAAGTAGAAGTGTTTTAGTAAAAAATTAGTATTATAAAAAACATAATTGTGATTATAATTGTAAAAGAATTTAACTTATGTCTAGATAAAACAAATATTAAATTGGATATATCCATATAAATAATTTTATGTGATATAGCTCTAACTTGTGTCCTTTATAAATGGACTACATTTTTATAGATATACATATTGTTACATGAGGGCACATGGAACCCAGAATCCCTTGGAAAGGTTGGGAAACCCATGTTTCAGCTCCCCCATACACCTCTTATGTCTAAGTCACCCTGTTCCATCCTGGCACAGGGTGAGTGAGAAAATATATCTTGGATTACTTAAAAGGTAAGTAATATTTATCCACAATATCTCCCAGTATATACGTAAAGACTATTCTTAGTTTGTCGATGAACTCAAGATGTTAATTGAGAGCTGATCACATTGTCCTCTGTACAATGTAGGAGACGGGCCGACTCCTAATGGAGCTCCTGCTAGGAGGACAAAATGTCTTGTGGTTGTACTTATAAATGTATAATCTACTGTGTGAAGCTCGGTGACAACAAGTCTGACCTGTAGTGAAATCCTGATTGGCACAGAGTCACATCAGCTGCTTAAAGGGATTAGTTAATTAGCTCATGTTAATTTGTTACAGTTGTATTGTTAGAGTAATATAAGCAAGGGGGGGTATTATAAATACTTGTCATTTTGGTTCTAATAAAACAGTCCATGTCAGCACTAAGCAAGTCTTGTTTTATGCTTGGGAGCGGTTGGAATATCTGATATCTATATTCAGACTGGGAGGAAGTGGTATACGAGGAAAGCACTCAAGAGGAGTGTAGGGACGTTTCGTCACACACACTTTTATGCAAGTGATTAATCAATAATTATGCTAAGCGCATTTTATATTTTGTTGGTTACTAGTATCCCTGAATACTAAATATATATTCTTTTCACTAAGATACAAATATACATTATAAAAATAAAATATATCAACTTAAAGAGGTAAACACCAAACACATGTGAGACACCTGGTGGTGGAAGGTGCCATTACCTTAAAATCATCGGGCTCCTGGAAAAGGTTAATTATCAAGTCATCCCTACCAATAGAAAAGGGAACACATACCTCTTGGGCAGGACTTCTTATAATTTTATTGTTTGAGAGGGTATTTAAGGAGCAGGTGGGATGCCATAGAGGGGAGGTTCAGGGACCCACCCTGAGAAGGGACACTGGGAGATACACATACTCCCAGACAGACTGACCCCCATGCACCATACATGAATACCTATTTTACCATTCAAGAAGATTCCTGAACCCGGCAGCCATCTTAACTCCTGGTAACCAGCACTCCAGACTAATAGCCATGTTGGAATGGGGAAATATGTCATGATTACATCTTGTATGTTCTCTTAAAAATTGATGTATTGAATATTCTATTGATAATCGTTCTCCAGAATCAATAACCGCCTTTTAGATTTTTTTTTCTAAAATTCAATTTTTCATTATATATCTTTTTGCATAGTTGCCACTTTTGGCAAACAAACGTCCAATTTATGTCACATTGTTCACCACTTACCTGCAGTATAGTAACGGTTGGATGTGTGAAATAGACATTCTGTTTAATCGTCAATTATCATAAAGTTATTGATTCTACTGAGAAGTTATCATGGTGATATGATGTCCAAGGTACTACTACGCCCATTATGTGGGTGTTTCTATTCAATTTCAAGATGTTCATGTAATGCAATCTATTTTAATTTCATGTAAATATTTGTTTTCTGTCAACCAATAAAATTTGGGGCTGGGGCATCCTGTCTCCGTGCACAGCCCCCCCAACCCCCTGTCGTGATCGCGCTGAGCCGCACCGGCCGGTAATTGAGGACGCGGCTTTGTGGCCTTCTGCATGCCTAGGGTTCCTTCTGGAATATGGCCATTGGTATGACATCCAGCAACGGGTCTCTGGATGGTGGGAGGGGAGAGGGACGGGTCTCTGGATGGTGGGAGGGGAGAGGGACGGGTCTCTGGATGGTGGGAGGGGAGAGGGACGGGTCTCTGGATGGTGGGAGGGGAGAGGGACGGGTCTCTGGATGGTGGGAGGGGAGAGGGACGGGTCTCTGGATGGTGGGAGGGGAGAGGGACGGGTCTCTGGATGGTGGGAGGGGAGAGGGACGGGTCTCTGGATGGTGGGAGGGGAGAGGGATGGGTCTCCAATATATTTTTAGATTCTCATTTATCTGAAGAGGTGGGGGACATGGGGGGGGGGGTGAAGCCAAGCACATTGGGGAGTTGGGGTCATGTGACATGGTGAAGGATGATTTGCACACATGGGGGGGGGGGATTAATGGAGGATTACGGGGGGGGGGGGGGGGGGGGACACTTTGTCACATTCAGGGAGGTAACAAAAAAAAAGTTATTGTATGGGGGGTGGGTATAAGGTGCATTTTATACACGGGGGGGAGGGACCCCCACTTCACGTACAGAAGACTCTCCCTCCTGATTGGCCGACACAGGAAGAGAAATGTTTGTTATAGAAAAAAACATTTCACTTTATATTAAAGTGACTCCCCTCCCCCGACTCACTGACAACATCACAGCTTCACCACACAGGAACCTCTGACTCAGTAATATGGGGGGGGGGGATGAGTCAGAGGGGGAGGGGTTGGAATAAAAAGAAAAAAGTCACTTGGCTTCCAGCAGATCTCACACGAGGCCAAACCCCCAATGGGGGGGGGGGGGGGGGGCGAGGATGAGTTTTGGGGGGCAGCTTCCAGCAGACTTTCATACAGGAACCCCCCACCCAATCCCCTTCAATTTAGGTTAAGGGGGGGGGGAAGGGGCTCCAGTGTGGCGAGGCTCTGATGGAAGCTCTCAGGAGGGTGAAGAGGAATCTAATGCCGGGTCTGACAAATTTCCTTAGAATCTAGGAGACAGTTATTTACATCCTCTGCCCAGAACTGCATGTCTGGGGCATCGGGCAATAAGAATCGCTCATGCCTGATGCCAAGCGAAAAGAGAATACAAAAAAAAAAAAAAAAAACAACTTGTTTTGTTTGAAATTGAAATTTGTTTGCAAATCATTTTTTTCCTCATACACTGATGTGCTCCGATAGGCTGCACTAATGGGCACTGATGGGGCGGCATTGAGGATGGGCACTGATGGGTACCGACGGGAGGCACTGACGGGTGTCACAGCCCATAGTGTAACTGTGAAACTGAACGCTCTCTGCAGCTCTGCTGTGTGAATGGACTCGGTACTTCTGACTCAAGAACTGGATACAACGTGTCGGTGTGCTGTGATTGGGCAGATTGGTTGCAGGGAGGGGCGGCGCTCTCTCTAGGGTCATATTACCAGGCCTGCTCTGCGACTGTATGGAGAGAGGGGCCGACAAATTCAGCACGATGTCAGAGGTGGGCGGGACCCAGCAGCTATCCAGCCAATGATTGGGCTGTTTAAGGGGCGGGGCCACATACACGTAGTAGCCCGCCCAGATTTCACCCCATTGGCTGGTGTTGGATAGCTGGGTCCCGCCCACCTGAATTGTGACAGCTCCTCTACATACAGTGTCACACGGCAGCGTTGCTCTGCCAACAGTGTGTGGAGGAGGGAGGAGGATGTCAGCCGCTCCCTTCCTGCCCCACCCCCCACTACCAGACAGACCCCGCAGCCCACCCTGTAGCAGTGACACAAACCCAGGCGCCAGGGCACAATTTCTAGTCACAAAGGCGACCTGGCGCCTGGGATTTGTCAAGCCCCATCTTAATGGACTCCGCTGAGTGGAGTCCTACTGTTACGGAACCTCATCACACGTCACTCGATCGCTTCCGTCTGCACAGCTCCCCCTCCCCCGTCTGGATCCTCAGATATCACGGCCCATCTGTTGTAACCAAGAACCAGGCCAGACCAGCTACAAAACATTTTATTGGACAGGAATACCAGCTTTTATACACTTGAGAAAGGGGTCCCCCTCCCCCAACATTACAAACTGTACCCAGAAACAAACTAGAGCCAATCATTCCCCCCCCCCCACCTAGGAGACTCGAGGCAAATGACGACATAAGAATAAACACAGAACACATTCTCACAACAGCACCTCCCCCTCCACTGTACAATGTGATCAGCTCCAACCAATCAGGAATGGTCTTTATATATCCTGGAATATTACTGTCCCATATGCTTGGTCACCCTGCGCCCCTAATAGACACCGGGTGACTGACACATAAGAGTGACATGGGGGGGCTGAAACAAGGGTGCCCCCCCCACATTACTGATTATCCAATCAGGAGAGATGTGGTTGGATATTCAGAGAAACACTGAGATAATATAATGATTACACAGATCTCTCCCCTCCCCCTATGATATAACGATGGGGTGATATTTGGGGCATTTCCCCAGTTATATCATATATTATAGGGGGGAGGGGGAGATGTGTGTGTGTGTGTGTATATATATATATACACACATACACACACCCCCATCATTCCCTCCCCCACATTATATATACACCCCATCATCCCCTCCCCCACATCACATATACACCCCATCACCATCCACACCCCATCACCATCCACACCCCTCACATACAACAATCACCTCTCTACAGATTGGACAGATCTTCTCACCTCAGCTCCTCAGTCAGATGTGCGACATGAACTTCCTCTCCTTCCTTATATACCTCCTCCTCCTCCTACCACACCCACACCACGCCCCTCCCACCCCGTCAACTTCCCGGAGACCACACCCCGCCATGACTCCCTCCCACTCCCGTCATCATCACGGAGAACAAAACCCCGCCCTCACCCCGCCTCCTGACCCCTCCTACCCCTGTCGCAGTTCCCGGAGAGCAGACCCTCCCCCTGACTCCTCCCCCGCCCTCATATTCGGAGTCATGTGACCGCGTTGTTTTCCTCTCCCCGGACGGCGGATCTCCCCGGAGGATGGATGGAATTCTCACATTCAGAGAAGAGGGATGGTCTCCGGGAAAATGGCGCCTGTACCGGGGACACTTCTGTACTGAGACCTCTAGAGGTGAGGGGAGGAGACTACAAGTCCCAGCATTCCCCGCCCATCATTTACAGGACCCCTCCCCCTTATACAGGTGCTGGGAGGACCCTTATCCATAGCAACCCATCTATAGTAACCCTTCATAACAATCCTCCATAGTAACCCTTCATAACAATCCTCCATAGTAACCCTCCATAGTAACCCTCCATAGTTACCCATTTATAGTAACCCTTCATAGCAACCCATCTATAGTAACCCTCCATAGTAACCCATTTATAGTAACCCTTCATAGCAACCCATTTATAGTAACCCTTCATAGCAACCCATTTATAGTAACCCTTCATAGCAACCCATCTATAGTAACCCTTCATAGAAACCCTTCATAGCAACCCGTCTATAGTAACCCTCCATAGTAACCCATTTATAGTAACCCTTCATAGCAACCCATTTATAGTAACCCTTCATAGCAACCCATCTATATTAACCCTCCATAGTAACCCATTTATAGTAACCCTTCATAGCAGACATTCATAACAAACCTCCATAGTAACCCTTCATAGCAACCCTCCATAGTAGGGTGCCCACGTGTCCCGGATTGCCCGGGATTGTCCCGCAATTCCCATTTGTGTCCCGTGTCCCGGGCACCTTCATTCCGGGACAATACAGTGTCCCGGAATGAAATGAGGACACATAGCCACCCTAATAGAAGATTGCCAAACTGGTTGCTAGGTCCGCCCTGCCTGGCGTCTAGCAACCAGTGACGTCACATTCACATTCGCCCAACTGCCTGAGGGGGGGCCCGCGTGCCTGGACCAGAGAACAAAGACCGGCGCTCAACCGCTAACCACACCAGACCAGTCCAGATTAAAAGGTGAGCAAATCGGGGAACTGGGGCTGGGGACAGTACAGTAATAAATGATGCTGACAAAGTGGAGCCCTGCCCTGGGGGGGGGGGGGGCAATAAAAAATGAGGCTGACAAGTGGGGGGCAATAAAGAAAAATGAGGCTAACAAGTGGGGGGCAATAAAAAAATTTGGCTGACAAGTGGGGGGCAATAAAAAAAAGTGAGGCTGATAAGTGGGGACAATAAAAAATGAGGCTGACAAGTGCGGGGCAATAAAGAAAAATGAGGCTGACAAGTGCGGGGCAATAAAGAAAAATGAGGCTGACAAGTGCGGGGCAATAAAGAAAAATGAGGCTGACAAGTGGGGGGCAATAAAAAAAATTGTCTGACAAGTGGGGGGCAATAAAAAAAATTGTCTGACAAGTGGGGGGCAATAAAAAATGAGGCTGACAAGTGGGGGCAATAAAAAAAATTGGCTGACAAGTGGGGGCAATAAAATGAGGCTGACAAGTGGGGCAATAAAAAATATATATGTAGAGAATGTATACCACCTGTCTAAACTGGTGACCACTGTTTGTTTTTTCCCAAAAATTGGCAAAAATGATCAGAAATCATATTTTTTTTTTTTTTTTTTTTTTTTGGGCTGGCGCGAGGGCGTGGGGGGGGGGGGGAGGGTGTCCCTGAATGGCAGTTTGGAAATGTGGTCACCCTACTCCATAGTAACCCTCCATAGTAACCCTCTATAGTAACCCTCCATAGTAACCCTCTATAGTAACCCTCCATAGTAACCCTCTATAGTAACCCTCCATAGTAACCCTCTATAGTAACCCTCCATAGTAACCCTCCATAGTAACCCTCCATAGTAACCCTCCATAGTAACCCTCTATAGTAACCCTCCATAGTAACCCTCTATAGTAACCCTCCATAGTAACCCGTCTATAGTAACCCTCTATAGTAACCCGTCTATAGTAACCCATCTATAGTAACCCGTCCATAGTAACCCGTCTATAGTGCCCCATCCATAGATATAGAATGTAATGCTGACATACAATCACACACAGGTTCTGTCCGCCTCGCCTTCTATAGAACTCTGATATTCCGGACAGGTGAAATCCTCTCCGGCTTCAGTTGGGCCACAAAATTCCTGAAGTAAATTGGACCAATCAGAGTGTGTTCTGTATTCAATCCCCAAACTGATAGAAAACCCCCCGACATTCTCATGTGCAGCACATTGACTGTTCCTCACACCCCCACAGGAGGCGCTATTCATAGAGTGTGGGTGTATAACATTGAATATGTACATATCCTTCTACTGCTCTGTATGGTGAGCACAGCGTTACCTTCCACCCAACTCTCCAAGTCCTACATCACCGCCCCCCCCCCCTACGCGTTACGTCACACAGCTTCCTCAGAGGGATCCCTCTGCCTGCTGCCTCCTTCCTCTGCTATCTGACACCAGGAGATAAATGGTGACAGGGGGAAGGAGCTCGGGCACACAGCCTGCGATTGACAGCCTTAGCTCTGTACCTGTGTGAAGGGGGGTGTCCCTTTCCAACTTGTAGGGTAGGCGGGTGACACCTACTCCATGTTCCCCTCCTCCAAGTATGAATCACATAGGAGGGCCAACACCGGGGTGGGTTATTCTGGGGGCACCTTGGACAGGGTCACTCCGTACACATGGGGCACCATTACCAATACCCCGGGGCAGGATCACTCCATACACATGGGGCACCATTACCAATACCCCAGGGCAGGATCACTCCTTACACATGGGGCACCATTACCAATACCCCGGGGACAGGATCACTCCGTACACATGGGGCACCATTACCAATACCCCGGGACAGGATCACTCCGTACACATGGGGCACCATTACCAATACCCCGGGACAGGATCACTCCGTACACATGGGGCACCATTACCAATACCCCGAGACAGGGTCACTCCGTACACATGGGGCACCATTACCAATACCCCGGGACAGGATCACTCCGTACACATGGGGCACCATTACCAATACCCCGGGACAGGATCACTCCATACACATGGGGCACCATTACCAATACCCCGGGGGAGGATCACTCTGTACACATGGGGCACCATTACCAATACCCCGGGGCAGGATCACTCCCTACACATGGGGCACCATTACCAATACCCCGGGGCAGGATCACTCCATACACATGGGGCACCATTACCAATACCCCGGGACAGGATCACTCCATACACATGGGGCACCATTACCAATACCCCAGGACAGGATCACTCTGTACACATGGGGCACCATTACCAATACCCCGGGACAGGATCACTCCATACACATGGGGCACCATTACCAATACCCCAGGACAGGATCACTCCGTACACATGGGGCACCATTACCAATACCCCGGGACAGGATCACTCCATACACATGGGGCACCATTACCAATACCCCGGGACAGGATCACTCCGTACACATGGGGCACCATTACCAATACCCCGGGACAGGGTCACTCCGTACACATGGGGCACCATTACCAATACCCCGGGGCAGGATCACTCCGTACACATGGGGCACCATTACCAATACCCCAGGACAGGATCACTCCGTACACATGGGGCACCATTACCAATACCCCAGGGCAGGATCACTCCATACACATGGGGCACCATTACCAATACCCCGGGACAGGATCACTCCGTACACATGGGGCACCATTACCAATACCCCAGGACAGGATCACTCCGTACACATGGGGCACCATTACCAATACCCCGAGACAGGGTCACTCCGTACACATGGGGCACCATTACCAATACCCCGGGGCAGGATCACTCCGTACACATGGGGCACCATTACCAATACCCCGGGACAGGATCACTCCGTACACATGGGGCACCATTACCAATACCCCGAGACAGGGTCACTCCATACACATGGGGCACCATTACCAATACCCCGGGACAGGATCACTCCGTACACATGGGGCACCATTACCAATACCCGGGACAGGGTCACTCTGTACACATGGGGCACCATTACCAATACCCCGGGACAGGGTCACTCCATACACATGGGGCACCATTACCAATACCCCGGGACAGGATCACTCTGTACACATGGGGCACCATTACCAATACCCCGGGACAGGATCACTCCGTACACATGGGGCACCATTACCAATACCCCGGGACAGGATCACTCCGTACACATGGGGCACCATTACCAATACCCCGGGACAGGATCACTCCGTACACATGGGGCACCATTACCAATACCCCGGGACAGGGTCACTCCGTACACATGGGGCACCATTACCAATACCCCGGGACAGGATCACTCCATACACATGGGGCACCATTACCAATACCCCGGGACAGGATCACTCCGTACACATGGGGCACCATTACCAATACCCCGGGACAGGATCACTCTGTACACATGGGGCACCATTACCAATACCCCGGGACAGGGTCACTCCATACACATGGGGCACCATTACCAATACCCCGGGGCAGGATCACTCCATACACATGGGGCACCATTACCAATACCCCGGGACAGGATCACTCCGTACACATGGGGCACCATTACCAATACCCCGGGACAGGGTCACTCCGTACACATGGGGCACCATTACCAATACCCGGGACAGGATCACTCCGTACACATGGGGCACCATTACCAATACCCCGGGACAGGATCACTCCGTACACATGGGGCACCATTACCAATACCCCGGGACAGGATCACTCCATACACATGGGGGACCATTACCAATACCCCGGGACAGGATCACTCCATACACATGGGGCACCATTACCAATACCCCGGGACAGGATCACTCCGTACACATGGGGCACCATTACCAATACCCCGGGGCAGGATCACTCCGTACACATGGGGCACCATTACCAATACCCCGGGACAGGATCACTCCGTACACATGGGGCACCATTACCAATACCCCGGGACAGGATCACTCCGTACACATGGGGCACCATTACCAATACCCCGAGACAGGGTCACTCCATACACATGGGGCACCATTACCAATACCCGGGACAGGGTCACTCCGTACACATGGGGCACCATTACCAATACCCCGGGACAGGGTCACTCCGTACACATGGGGCACCATTACCAATACCCCGGGACAGGGTCACTCCGTACACATGGGGCACCATTACCAATACCCCGGGACAGGATCACTCCGTACACATGGGGCACCATTACCAATACCCGGGGACAGGATCACTCTGTACACATGGGGCACCATTACCAATACCCCGGGACAGGGTCACTCCATACACATGGGGCACCATTACCAATACCCCGGGACAGGATCACTCCGTACACATGGGGCACCATTACCAATACCCCGGGACAGGATCACTCCGTACACATGGGGCACCATTACCAATGTCCCGGAACAGGATCACTCCGTACACATGGGGCACCATTACCAATACCCCGGGACAGGATCACTCCATACACATGGGGCACCATTACCAATACCCCGGGACAGGATCACTCCATACACATGGGGCACCATTACCAATACCCCGGGGCAGGATCACTCCATACACATGGGGCACCATTACCAATACCCCAGGACAGGGTCACTCCGTACACATGGGGCACCATTACCAATACCCCGGGACAGGATCACTCCGTACACATGGGGCACCATTACCAATGTCCCGGGACAGGGTCACTCCATACACATGGGGCACCATTACCAATACCCCGGGACAGGATCACTCCGTACACATGGGGCACCATTACCAATACCCCGGGACAGGATCACTCCATACACATGGGGCACCATTACCAATACCCGGGACAGGATCACTCCATACACATGGGGCACCATTACCAATACCCCGGGACAGGATCACTCCATACACATGGGGCACCATTACCAATACCCCGGGACAGGATCACTCCATACACATGGGGCACCATTACCAATACCCCGGGGCAGGATCACTCCATACACATGGGGCACCATTACCAATGTCCCGGGACAGGATCACTCCGTACACATGGGGCACCATTACCAATACCCCGGGACAGGATCACTCCGTACACATGGGGCACCATTACCAATACCCCGGGACAGGATCACTCCATACACATGGGGCACCATTACCAATACCCCGGGACAGGATCACTCCATACACATGGGGCACCATTACCAATACCCCGGGGCAGGATCACTCCATACACATGGGGCACCATTACCAATACCCCGGGACAGGATCACTCTGTACACATGGGGCACCATTACCAATACCCCGGGACAGGATCACTCCGTACACATGGGGCACCATTACCAATACCCCGGGACAGGATCACTCCATACACATGGGGCACCATTACCAATACCCCGGGACAGGATCACTCCGTACACATGGGGCACCATTACCAATACCCCGGGGACAGGATCACTCCGTACACATGGGGCACCATTACCAATACCCCGGGACAGGATCACTCTGTACACATGGGGCACCATTACCAATACCCCGGGGCAGGATCACTCCGTACACATGGGGCACCATTACCAATACCCCGGGACAGGATCACTCCATACACATGGGGCACCATTACCAATACCCCGGGACAGGATCACTCCGTACACATGGGGCACCATTACCAATGTCCCGGGGACAGGGTCACTCCGTACACATGGGGCACCATTACCAATACCCGGGACAGGATCACTCCATACACATGGGGCACCATTACCAATACCCCGGGACAGGATCACTCCATACACATGGGGCACCATTACCAATACCCCAGGACAGGGTCACTCCGTACACATGGGGCACCATTAGCAATACCCCGGGACAGGATCACTCCATACACATGGGGCACCATTACCAATACCCCGGGACAGGGTCACTCCGTACACATGGGGCACCATTACCCCAGGACAGGGTCACTCCGTACACATGGGGCACCATTACCCCAGGACAGGATCACTCTGTACACATGGGGCACCATTACCAATGTCCCGGGACAGGATCACTCCTTACACATGGGGCACCATTACCAATACCCCGGGACAGGATCACTCCGTACACATGGGGCACCATTACCCCAGGACAGGGTCACTCCATACACATGGGGGACCATTACCAATACCCCGAGACAGGGTCTGCCCAGGTGGACACATTATACTACGATTTCCATGTCTGCCCAGGTGGACACTTCATACTACAAGCTCCATGTCTGCCCAGGTGGACAAATCATACTATGAGATCCATGTCTGCCCAGGTGGACACATTATACTACGATTTCCATGTCTACCCAGGTGGACACCTCATACTACGAGCTCCATGTCTGCCCAGGTGGACACCTCATACTACGAGCTCCATGTCTGCCTAGGTGGACACATCATACTACGAGCTCCATGTCTACCCAGGTGGACACCTCATACTACGAGCTCCATGTCTGCCCAGTTGGACAAATCATACTATGAGCTCCATGTCTGCCCAGGTGGACACCTCATACTACGAGCTCCATGTCTGCCTAGGTGGACACATCATACTACGAGCTCCATGTTTGCTTAGGTGGACACCTCTTACTACGAGCTCCATGTTTGCTTAGGTGGACACCTCATACTACGAGCTCCATGTCTGCCCAGTTGGACAAATCATACTATGAGCTCCATGTCTGCCCAGGTGGACACCTCATACTACGAGCGCCATGTCTGCCCAGGTGGACACCTCATACTACGAGCTCCATGTCTGCCTAGGTGGACACATCATACTACGAGCTCCATGTTTGCCCAGGTGGACACCTCATAGTACGAGCTCCATGTCTGCCCAGGTGGACACCTCATACTACGAGCGCCATGTCTGCCCAGGTGGACACCTCATACTACGAGCTCCATGTCTGCCCAGGTGGACACCTCATACTACGAGCTCCATGTCTGCCCAGGTGAACACCTCATACTACGAGCTCCATGTCTACCCAGGTGGACAAATCATATTATGAGCGCCATGTCTGTCCAGGTGGACACCTCATACTATGAGCTCCATGTCTGCCTAGGTGGACACATCATACTATGAGCTCCATGTCTACCCAGGTGGACACCTCATACTACGAGCTCCATGTCTGCCTAGGTGGACACATCATACTTTGAGCTCCATGTCTGCCTAGGTGGACACATCATACTACGAGCTCCATGTCTACCCAAGTGGACACCTCATAGTACGAGCTCCATGTTTGCTTAGGTGGACACCTCATACTATGAGCGCCATGTCTGCCCAGGTGGACACATCATACTACGAGCTCCATGTCTGCCCAGGTGGACACCTCATACTACGAGCTCCATGTCTGCCTAGGTGGACACATCATACTACGAGCTCCATGTCTACCCAGGTGGACACCTCATAGTACGAGCTCCATGTTTGCTTAGGTGGACACCTCATACTACGAGCTCCATGTTTGCTTAGGTGGACACATCATACTACGAGCTCCATGTCTGCCCAGGTGGACACCTCATACTACGAGCTCCATGTCTGCCCAGGTGGACACCTCATACTACGAGCTCCATGTCTGCCTAGGTGGACACATCATACTACGAGCTCCATGTCTACCCAAGTGGACACCTCATAGTACGAGCTCCATGTTTGCTTAGGTGGACACCTCATACTATGAGCGCCATGTCTGCCCAGGTGGACACATCATACTACGAGCTCCATGACTGCCTAGGTGGACACATCATACTACGAGCTCCATGTCTGCCTAGGTGGACACATCATACTACGAGCTCCATGTCTACCCAGGTGGACACATCATACTATGAGCTCCATGTCTGCCTAGGTGGACACCTCATACTACGAGCTCCATGTCTACCCAGGTGGACAAATCATACTATGAGCGCCATGTCTGTCCAGGTGGACACCTCATACTATGAGCTCCATGTCTGCCTAGGTGGACACATCATACTATGAGCTCCATGTCTACCCAGGTGGACACCTCATACTACGAGCTCCATGTCTGCCTAGGTGGACACATCATACTTTGAGCTCCATGTCTGCCTAGGTGGACACATCATACTTTGAGCTCCATGTCTGCCTAGGTGGACACATCATACTACGAGCTCCATGTCTGCCTAGGTGGACACATCATACTACGAGCTCCATGTCTGCCCAGGTGGACACATCATACTACGAGCTCCATGTCTGCCCAGGTGGACACCTCATACTACGAGCTCCATGTCTACCCAGGTGGACACCTCATACTACGAGCTCCATGTCTACCCAGGTGGACACATCATACTACGAGCTCCATGTCTGCCCAGGTGGACACATCATACTACGAGCTCCATGTCTGCCTAGGTGGACACAACATACTACGAGCTCCATGTCTGCCCAGGTGTACACATCATACTACGAGCTCCATGTCTACCCAGGTGGACACATCATACTACGAGCTCCATGTCTGCCCAGGTGGACACATCATACTACAAGCTCCATGTCTACCCAGGTGGACACCTCATACTACGAGCTCCATGTCTGCCCAGGTGGACACATCATACTACGAGCTCCATGTCTGCCCAGGTGGACACAGCATACTAATGAGCTCCATGTCTGCCCAGGTGGACACCTCATACTACGAGCTCCATGTCTGCCCAGGTGGACACATCATACTACGAGCTCCATGTCTGCCTAGGTGGACACATCATACTACGAGCTCCATGTCTGCCCAGGTTGACACATCATACTACGAGCTCCATGTCTGCCCAGGTGGACACATCATACTACGAGCTCCATGTCTGCCCAGGTGGACACATCATACTACGAGCTCCATGTCTACCCAGGTGGACACCTCATACTACGAGCTCCATGTCTACCCAGGTGGACACATCATACTACGAGCGCCATGTCTGCCCAGGTGGACACATCATACTACGAGCTCCATGTCTACCCAGGTGGACACCTCATACTATGAGCTCCATGTCTGCCCAGGTGGACACATCATACTACGAGCTCCATGTCTGCCCAGGTGGACACATCATACTACGAGCTCCATGTCTGCCCAGGTGGACACATTATACTACAAGCTCCATGTCTGCCCAGGTGGACACATCATACTACAAGCTCCATGTCTGCCCAGGTGGACACAGCATACTAATGAGCTCCATGTCTACCCAGGTGGACACCTCAACTGATATATATATATATATATATATATATATATATATATATATAAAGGGTTCTGAGACATTCACAGATTGAACCCCCGAGGAGAGACCACGACACACCATAGATGTCCAGCACAGAACTTTGTTCCCTGAAACGTGTCGGATGAAAGTCCACTTTGGAAGATGGATGTACAACTCATGTGATAAGAATCTTCTAGAAGAACAAATGTCCATACATTGCTTATCTATCAGCTGATAGATCAATACACAAACCTCATGAGGGACCAGAGGGATTGGTTTTATGACGAAGATTCCTACGGAACATGAAGAGGTCGCCCTTCAGAAGACAATCAGTATGAAGGACGCTATAAGAGATATGGGGGGGGGGGGGACTACAGTGTCAGGTGAGATCTCCAAGATCGACCCCCCCAAGATAATAAACGTTGGTTACAATGTAATAGAAATATTTGGACATTTGGAACCTATGTGACATATTTGTTCTAGAAGATTATTCTCATCTCCGTCCTGGAAATAGTGAGCTTTGTTCCAAGAAACGTGTGGGATGGAAGGTCTGTGCTGTACAGATCTGGTGTGTGGTGGTCTCCTCATCCCGGACAATCCGGATTGTATGAAAACTGATGATATTTCTGGGTGGGGCTCAGTATTCACATCCCAGAATTCTCCTCCTACTAGACCATGAGGTGTCGGTTTTTCTAAATGTCGCAATATCCCTCCTCTAGTCTAATGAGAAACTCCAGGGCCAAGATTTGCTGACATCCATCCATATAGAGGGGGTTGTGAGACATAGTGGGTGTAATGCAAGATAGATTCATGGGCGCCAGACACTTCTTGAATGCAAAGAGATTTGATTTCTCTTGAACAGAACTTTGGGAGAGAGGGTGAGGGCCAGGACACCCTTTAGTAGTTGCAATGTTAATTAGCAGACTCTGAGACTTCTTCAGGGGGACAGCCATGCAGGGAAAAGCATCCAGCAAGACACATCTGCATGTGTAGGATCGCCGTCTCCTATGGCAACAGTCATAGAACAGTTCCTAACACAAGTTGTCATAAACTCCTTTACTTTTATACAATCACTTCTTGTAGGTTCTCAACCCGCTGAGCTCCCCGGTCTCTCTCACTAGATTTGCTGATTCACTTCCACCGAAACCCTTGAGCTCCTCCAATCTCCACTTAAGTATCTTCCTCAAGTGTCACCCCGGCCTCTCTGCTGGGTCCCTAGCTTGGCACTCCAGATACCTCTCAAGCCTCACCCCACTGGCCTGCTCGGTCCCTGGCTTGGCACACAAGGCTGCTCTGCAAGTGTCACCCCGGCCTCTCTGCTGGGTCCTTAGCTTGGCACTCCAGATACCTCTCAAGCCTCACCCCACTGGCCTGCTCGGTCCCTGGCTTGGCCCACAAGGCTGCTCTGCAAGTGTCACCCCGGCCTCTCTGCTCGGTCCCTGGCTTCGCCCACAAGGCTGCTCTGCAAGTGTCACCCCGGCCTCACTGCTGGGTCCCTAGCTTGGCACACAAGGCTGCTCTGCAAGTGTCACCCCGGCCTCTCTGCTGGGTCCTTAGCTTGGCACTCCAGATACCTCTCAAGCCTCACCCCACTGGCCTGCTCGGTCCCTGGCTTGGCACACAAGGCTGCTCTGCAAGTGTCACCCCGGCCTCACTGCTGGGTCCCTAGCTTGGCACTCCAGATACCTCTCAAGCCTCACCCCACTGACCGGCTCGGTCCCTGGCTTCGCCCACAAGGCTGCTCTGCAAGTGTCACCCCGGCCTCTCTGCTGGGTCCCTAGCTTGGCACACAAGGCTGCTCTGCAAGTGTCACCCTGGCCTCTCTGCTGGGTCCTTAGCTTGGCACTCCAGATACCTCTCAAGCCTCACCCCACTGACCGACTCGGTCCCTGGCTTGGCCCACAAGGCTGCTCTGCAAGCGTCACCCCGGCCTCTCTGCTCGGTCCTTAGCTTGGCACTCCAGATACTTCTCAAGCTTCACCCCACTGGCCTGCTCAGTCCCTGGCTTGGCACTCCAGATACCTCTCAAGCTTCACCCCAACTGGCCTGCTCGGTCCCTGGCTTGGCCCACAAGGCTGCTCTGCAAGTGTCACCTCCGCTGGTTGGGTCCCTGGCTTAACACTTGCTGAAGTTTCCCCGATTCCTCACCGTCCCCGGTTGGTGAGAAATGTGCTCCGGTACTTGCTTCAGCTCCTCACTGTGGCCCCTGGTAATAAGGTGGTTGGTCCCTTAGTGGTGACAGTTTACCTTCTACCTCCGACCACGACAGGTTCTCCGGCCGGCAGAACCGCCACTTCTGGTTGGACTACAAGCCGCAGTCCCAACCCTGCGCTGCCCTCTTACTTCTGGATAGGCCCTCAGACAGATGCCCCCGGGATAGGCCCAATCTCCCGCCTAGCAGCCCGGAGCAGACGACACGTCCACCCAGACAGCCTTCCAGGTGGCACAGAACCCAGATCACCTGACCTATATAGGTTCTCCCAGCAGGCCAAGGGATTTAGGAAAACCCCTGCCCATTGGCTGAGATACCCCATCTATTCCTAATCTGTCCTTGCTTTGCCCTGGTCTCATCTAATGTCACCAGATACCCGGCCACCTAGTGACAGAAGAGAGAAGTGCAGCAATTCCAGACTTGGAGATCAATTGAGTTCACCCCCAACAATGAGCCAAGGTAACTACACCTGGCAGGTAGATTTAGGAGCAACCCTTCCTAAACATCGGGTGCCAAATAAACTTTAGATTTACCCCAAAAAATGAGCCCCTTAACCACTTGCCAACCAGCTGCCGTCATACGGCGGCAGATCAGCTCGTTCCCACGAATCGCTGTACGGCGGTCCCTTTAACAGCTACAGCGGCCGCGCACCTGCGGTGTGGAAGCCGCCGCACGTGGACAGCGCCCGCGATGTCCGCCACCCACCCGCGATCGATCCACAGAGGCAGAACGGGGATGTGTCAATGTAAACAAAATAAATCCCTGGGGGGGAGAAGAGAGATCTGCTGTTCCTAGTGATCAGGAACAGCGATCTCCCTCCTCCAGTCAGTCCCCTCCCCCCACAGAGAACACATTTAACCCCTTGATTGCCACCCCTTCCCTGCCAGTGACATTTATACAACAATCAGTGCATTTTTTATAGCTCTGATCACTGTAATAAATGTCAATGGTCCCAAAAAAAAAGCATCAAAAGTGTCTGATCTGTCGGGGGAGGAAAAAATAAAAACGCTGCGTGCCTCCATAAAAAAAAAAAAAAGCCATAAATAACTTTTGCGCAAACCAAACGCTTATTGCCATTTTTTTTAACCAAAAATAGGAATACATAGCGGCCTAAAACTAAGAAATTAGGTTTTACTTTTTACTTTTGGGGGATATTATAGCAAAAAGTAAAAATGGATTCTTCCTTCAAAATTGTCGCTCTTTTTGTTTAGAGCAAAAAATTAAAACCGCAAAAAGGTGAACTACCACCAAAAGAAATCTCTATTTGTGGGGAAAAATGGACGTCAATTTGTGTACAGAGTCACATGACTGCGCAATGATCAGTTAAAGCAACGCAGTGCCGCATTGCAAAAAAAAATGGCCTGGTCATGAAGGGGAGGGAGGGGTAAATCTTCCGGTCCTTAAAGTAAACCCATCGATTTAACAGGTAAAAAAAAAAGGCATGCCGGGAATGCTAACTGCACATTGGCTGTGCTCTCAACCAAACTGTCAAACCATCCAATGGCTGGTGTCATAACGGATCACATGTGCAGCACCGTGGCAGTTGAAGATTAAACAGAGGCAAAGATGGCGGCTTCCTTGGCTGAAAACGATAGCGGGGGGTTTACTTCCACTTTAACCAGTACCATACCGGGTCATTGTAAAATGATGCCAGCAGGAACACCCTCCCATCTTGGGTGGATGTCACACGACATACTCTCGTTATCACGGGCCCCCGCCCCCAAGAGCCCGCAGCCCAGCGATTGGGGATGAGGCGTGTCCTTCGGAAGACAGCCCATCCCCAGAGTAACCATCCATGTGTCCAATCACATGCTCTGTCCTGGTGCGCGCCAGAGCGGCGATAGGGACGAGGCTTGTCACCCTGACACCGCCCATCCCCGATCGTGTCCAATCACAGCCGGTCACCGAATGTAAACATATTGCAGTAACGAGCTGTCACCAGCCCATCAGAGTACCCGAGTACCCGTCACCAGCCCATCAGAGTACCCGAGTACCCGTCACCAGCCCATCAGAGTACCCGAGTACCCGTCACCAGCCCATCAGAGTACCCGAGTACCCGTCACCAGCCCATCAGAGTACCCGAGTACCCGTCACCAGCCCATCAGAGTACCCGTCACCAGCCCATCAGTGTACCCGAGTACCCGTCACCAGCCCATCAGAGTACCCGAGTACCCGTCACCAGCCCATCAGAGTACCCGTCACCAGCCCATCAGAGTACCCGAGTACCCGTCACCAGCCCATCAGAGTACCCGTCACCAGCCCATCAGTGTACCCGAGTACCCGTCACCAGCCCATCAGAGTACCCGAGTACCCGTCACCAGCCCATCAGAGTACCCGTCACCAGCCCATCAGTGTACCCGAGTACCCGTCACCAGCCCATCAGAGTACCCGAGTACCCGTCACCAGCCCATCAGAGTACCCGTCACCAGCCCATCAGTGTACCCGTCACCAGCCCATCAGTGTACCCGAGTACCCGTCACCAGCCCATCAGAGTACCCGAGTACCCGTCACCAGCCCATCAGAGTACCTGAGTACCCGTCACCAGCCATCAGAGTACCCGAGTACCCGTCACCAGCCCATCAGTGTACCCGAGTACCCGTCACCAGCCCATCAGAGTACCCGTCACCAGCCCATCAGAGTACCCGAGTACCCGTCACCAGCCCATCAGAGTACCCGAGTACCCGTCACCAGCCCATCAGAGTACCCGTCACCAGCCCATCAGAGTACCCGAGTACCCGTCACCAGCCCATCAGAGTACCCGTCACCAGCCCATCAGAGTACCCGAGTACCCGTCACCAGCCCATCAGAGTACCCGTCACCAGCCCATCAGTGTACCCGAGTACCCGTCACCAGCCCATCAGAGTACCGAGTACCCGTCACCAGCCCATCAGAGTACCCGTCACCAGCCCATCAGTGTACCCGAGTACCCGTCACCAGCCCATCAGAGTACCCGAGTACCCGTCACCAGCCCATCAGAGTACCCGTCACCAGCCCATCAGTGTACCCGTCACCAGCCCATCAGTGTACCCGAGTACCCGTCACCAGCCCATCAGAGTACCCGAGTACCCGTCACCAGCCCATCAGAGTACCCGAGTACCCGTCACCAGCCCATCAGTGTACCCGAGTACCCGTCACCAGCCCATCAGAGTACCCGTCACCAGCCCATCAGAGTACCCGAGTACCCGTCACCAGCCCATCAGAGTACCCGAGTACCCGTCACCAGCCCATCAGAGTACCCGTCACCAGCCCATCAGTGTACCCGTCACCAGCCCATCAGAGTACCCGAGTACCCGTCACCAGCCCATCAGAGTACCCGAGTACCCGTCACCAGCCCATCAGAGTACCCGAGTACCCGTCACCAGCCCATCAGAGTACCCGAGTACCCGTCACCAGCCCATCAGAGTACCCGAGTACCCTTCACCAGCCCATCAGAGTACCCGAGTACCCGTCACCAGCCCATCAGAGTACACGAGTACCCGTCACCAGCCCATCAGTGTACCCGAGTACCCGTCACCAGCCCATCAGTGTACCCTAGTACCCGTCACCAGCCCATCAGTGTACCCCAGTACCCGTCACCAGCCCATCAGTGTACCCCAGTACCCGTCACCAGCCCATCAGTGTACCCGAGTACCCGTCACCAGCCCATCAGAGTACCCGAGTACCCGTCACCAGCCCATCAGAGTACCCGTCACCAGCCCATCAGTGTACCCGAGTACCCGTCACCAGCCCATCAGAGTACCTGAGTACCCGTCACCAGCCCATCAGAGTACCCGAGTACCCGTCACCAGCCCATCAGTGTACCCGAGTACCCGTCACCAGCCCATCAGAGTACCCGTCACCAGCCCATCAGAGTACCCGAGTACCCGTCACCAGCCCATCAGAGTACCCGAGTACCCGTCACCAGCCCATCAGAGTACCCGAGTACCCGTCACCAGCCCATCAGAGTACCCGAGTACCCGTCACCAGCCCATCAGAGTACCCGTCACCAGCCCTTCAGAGTACCCGAGTACCCGTCACCAGCCCATCAGAGTACCCGTCACCAGCCCATCAGTGTACCCGAGTACCCGTCACCAGCCCATCTGAGTACCCGAGTACCCGTCACCAGCCCATCAGAGTACCCGTCACCAGCCCATCTGTGTACCCGAGTACCCGTCACCAGCCCATCAGAGTACCGAGTACCCGTCACCAGCCCATCAGAGTACCCGTCACCAGCCCATCAGTGTACCCGTCACCAGCCCATCAGTGTACCCGAGTACCCGTCACCAGCCCATCAGAGTACCCGAGTACCCGTCACCAGCCCATCAGAGTACCCGAGTACCCGTCACAGCCCATCAGTGTACCCGAGTACCCGTCACCAGCCCATCAGAGTACCCGTCACCAGCCCATCAGAGTACCCGTGTACCCGTCACCAGCCCATCAGAGTACCCGAGTACCCGTCACCAGCCCATCAGAGTACCCGTCACCAGCCCATCAGTGTACCCGTCACCAGCCCATCAGAGTACCGAGTACCCGTCACCAGCCCATCAGAGTACCCGAGTACCCGTCACCAGCCCATCAGAGTACCCGAGTACCCGTCACCAGCCCATCAGAGTACCCGAGTACCCGTCACCAGCCCATCAGAGTACCCGAGTACCCGTCACCAGCCCATCAGAGTACCCGAGTACCCGTCACAGCCCATCAGAGTACCGAGTACCCGTCACCAGCCCATCAGTGTACCCGAGTACCCGTCACCAGCCCATCAGTGTACCCCAGTACCCGTCACCAGCCCATCAGTGTACCCCAGTACCCGTCACCAGCCCATCAGTGTACCCCAGTACCCGTCACCAGCCCATCAGTGTACCCGAGTACCCGTCACCAGCCCATCAGAGTACCCGAGTACCCGTCACCAGCCCATCAGAGTACCCGTCACCAGCCCATCAGTGTACCCGAGTACCCGTCACCAGCCCATCAGAGTACCCGAGTACCCGTCACAGCCCATCAGAGTAACCGAGTACCTGTCACCAGCCCATCAGTGTACCCCAGTACCTGTCACCAGCCCATCAGTGTACCCCAGTACCTGTCACCAGCCCATCAGAGTACCGAGTACCCGTCACCAGCCCATCAGAGTACCGAGTACCCGTCACCAGCCCATCAGTGTACCCGAGTACCCGTCACCAGCCCATCAGTGTACCCCAGTACCCGTCACCAGCCCATCAGTGTACCCCAGTACCCGTCACCAGCCCATCAGTGTACCCCAGTACCAGTCACCAGCCCATCAGTGTACCCCAGTACCCGTCACCAGCCCATCAGTGTACCCGAGTACCCGTCACCAGCCCATCAGAGTACCCGAGTACCCGTCACCAGCCCATCAGAGTACCCGTCACAGCCCATCAGTGTACCCGAGTACCCGTCACCAGCCCATCAGAGTACCCGAGTACCCGTCACCAGCCCATCAGAGTACCCGAGTACCTGTCACCAGCCCATCAGTGTACCCCAGTACCTGTCACCAGCCCATCAGTGTACCCCAGTACCTGTCACCAGCCCATGACTCGTAGAATATACCTTGGGGTGTGTTCCCACAAAAGGACCCCATTTTGGAAAGCAATTCCATTGTCCTGGTGCTCCAGGGCCTTCAAAAGTGTGATAGAGGCCCAACATCTAGGGACTACCTATGTGGCCAGGCTGTAGAAAAGTCTCACATGTGGCATCGCTGTACTCGAGTAGCAGAATGTGTTTTGGGGTGTAATTTGAAGTATGCATATGCGAAAAATTAACCTGGGTATGACAATGACACCCCCCCCCCCCCCAAGAATAGTGTGGGGGGGGGAGAGACAACTTCATAAGAAAAAAAAAAAAAAAAAAAACCTTGCCATGCCTCTTACTAAAGACCTTGGACTGTCTACTTCTTTCAAAAAGGGGGCCATTTGGGGGGGGGGGGGATTTGTACTTTCCTGACATTTCAGAAATGCCAAAAGAAAGTTATACATTTGTGTGAAAAAAAAAAATATATAAAAAAAATAAAAAAAAAAACTTGGTTTGGATACAGTGTTGTATGACTGAGGGGAACATTGGACGGAGCGAGATGGTAAAAAGTTCTCAAACATTTAACAACGAATGATTGTCATTCAGTAAAAAGTCCATTCATCCCAAAATCAAATGAAAATTGTTATGAATGACAAACGAACGTTCTGAGAACTTAACGGAAATTTTACCTATGACCAGCTTTAGTCCTTGCTGGATGTCATGTGACACCAGTGACCTCCCCCCTGCAGGTCATGTGACACCAGTGACCTCCCCCCTGCAGGTCATGTGACACCAGTGACCTCCCCTCTGCAGGTCATGCGACACCAGTGACCTCCCCTCTGCAGGTCATGTGACACCAGTGACCTCCCCTCTGCAGGTCATGTGACACCAGTGACCTCCCCTCTGCAGGTCAGGCGACACCAGTGACCTCCCCTCTGCAGGTCATGTGACACCACCACACACCATATATAGTAATCACTCACAATTCCGCCATCTTTGCAATCTCTTTATTAGACTTTTATGGAAACATTTCTGATACAAAAAGTGAGAATGAAATCCGAACGATCCAATCAGAGAACTCCAATATAAATGAAGGCAGGTTGCCATGGGGACCAATAGTGCAAATAATGGTGACTGACCGTCCAGTGCAAATGTATCTCATGTAACAGCAGATCTACAAAAAGGGGGTTCAGGGGCCCCGATAAGGCGCTTTGCTTAATGGGGGGGGGGGGGGGAGACACATTCTACACATCAGCTCACACTTCTGGAATTTATATTTGTTTTATGGAGTTCAGAGCGATCGTCCTCAGATCGGGTCATTCCATTTCAGTGTGAAGGTTCCATCCCATCCAGACATAGTGCAGTTATCATTGGAGTAATCCCAGGAGGGGGGTGATCACCCCGCCCATAATCCGAGGGTCGTCCTGAGAGTCTTTGGAGTCCAGCATTGTATAAAGTGCAGTGTGGTGGGGGAGGGGCAATGAGAACTGAAGGCCGTCACCCGGCTGACCTAGAAGATAAGAAGTCCTATTACCAATTCCATCTGGACATTAACACCTACCCCCACCCTACGAGGGCCCACCAACCTCCACCCACCCACCCACCCTACAAGGGCCCACCAACCTCCACCCACCCACCAACCTTCACAAACCCCCCATCCTAGAGGGCCCCACCAACCTCCACCCTCCCTACGAGGGCCCAACCTCCACCCACCCACCTCCACCCCCCCCCACCCTACGAGGGCCCAACCTACACCCACCCACCCTACGGGGGCCCAACCTACACCCACCCTACGAGGGCCCAACCTCCACCCACCCACCTCCACCCCCCCCACCCTACGAGGGCCCAACCTACACCCACCCACCCTACGGGGGCCCAACCTACACCCACCCACCCTACGGGGGCCCAACCTACACCCACCCACCCACCCTACGGGGGCCCAACCTACACCCACCCACCCTACGGGGGCCCAACCTACACCCACCCACCCTACGTGGGCCCAACCTACACCCACCCACCCTACAGGGGCCCAACCTACACCCACCAAGGGCCCAACCTACACCCACCCCCCACCCATCCTACGAGGGCACAACCTAAACCCAATTACACACCCCCCCATCCAAAGAGGGCCCAACCATCACCCACCCACCCCCCATCCTACGAGGGCCCAACCTCAACCCACCCACTCCCCCATCCTACAAGGGCCTAACCAGCACCCACCCACCCCCCCCCCATCCTACGAGGGCCCAACCTACACCCACCCCCCCCCCATCCTACGAGGGCCCAACCATCAACCACCCCCCCATCCTACGAGGGCCCAACCTCCACCCACCCACCATCCTACGAGGGCCCAACCAGCACCCACCCCCCCCCCATCCTACGAGGGCCCAACCTCCACCCACCCACCCCCCATCCTACGAGGGCCCAACCAGCACCCACCCACCCCCCCCATCTTACGAGGGCCCAACCTCCACCGACCCCCCCATCCTACGAGGGCCCAACCTCCACCCATCCTACGAGGGCCCACCAACCTCCACCCACCCCCCCCATCCTAGGAGGGCCCACCAACCTCCACCCCATAGGGTCAACCAACCTCCACCCACACTACTGCCCATCTTAGGAGGGCCCACCAACCACCACAAACCCCACCAACCTCCACCCACCCTACTGCCCATCCTAGGAGGACCCACCACTGCGCCATCACACAGAAGTCATCCTGGAAGACTCATTGCTCATCCTGGAAGGACCCTGCAGCTCTCCCCACACAATGCTCACCCTAGAAGACCCACTGCCACCCATTATTCATGGAAGGCCAGCAGCACCCCACCAACTGCAAATACTACAACATTCAGCCAATACCATGGCATCTCATCACCAGTCATGGAGGGGGTTGAGCTCCCTTCAGGCCTGAGCATTGTCACCCCCAACGCCAAAAAAAAAAAAAAAAAATCCCCAAAGTTAAAAGGCTTCAGGAGATTCCACTTCCCGGCCTCCATTCATCATACAGTCAGTGTTGGGTGGAGAGGCTGGACCTGGTCACAAAGGCGGTCTGTGCTTTATACTCCGCCCACACATGACCGGCTTACTGGAAGAGTTCTCTCTCCAATCAAAGTGTAATCTATTTGGGTGGAGCCGGCCTCATTTTAGATCCGGGATTACCTTGGATTGGAGGTCGGGATCCTCCGGGATGTCAGAGTCACTCCTGTTTCTTGTATTTGATGTGGATGAAGAGTCCATCCTGGGTACTACAAGGAAAGACAAAGGTTCAGTATGGGGGGTGGTGCACCCTGATTGGGAAGGCCTCCACTGTGGGCGGAGTCCTTTTATGTAAAGGAGGACCTACCTGAGGTGGTCACCCCCAGCCAAGGCAGCCTAAACTTACCTGTTCTTCTCCACAGTGATGGACGGGTGATCGAATCTTACCAACAGCGAGTTCAGATCTGTAGGGGGCGCTACAAACTCACTTGTTACTTCCAACTCATTCAGAGAGCGGTTTGTATTAATGACGGCCATGACTTCCTCAGCGCAGGAAGCGGTCAGCTTACAATACCCCACCCTGTACAATAGAGGAATAGAAGATAAATATGGGGGGGGGGGGGGGAGGGGTTCTCCAGGTTACCATGGGTTACGATGGAGCATTCACCTGAATGTCTGCAGTGTACAGCCGGGGTTCCGGAGCGCCTCACATAGCGGCTTCACTCCGGTGTCCGTGAACCTATTTCCTGCCAGATCCAGTTTGGCGAGAGATCGGCTGGTGGTGATCACAGAGGAGAGATCTTCCAGGGAGGAGGAGGACAGGTCACATCCGTACAGACTGAGGAGGAAACCATAGAGAGAGTCAGAAGAGGAGCTACCTGCAAGGGCCCCGGGGGGCTACAGCCCCCACCACAAAGAATTTCTCTATAAAGACTAGGCCAGGGCCACCTGTAAGGGCCCCGGGGGGGGCTACAGCCCCCCACCACAAAGAATTCCTCTATAAAGACTAGGCCAGGGCCACCTGTAAGGGCCCCGGGGGGCTACAGCCCCCACCACAAAGAATTTCTCTATAAAGACTAGGCCAGGGCCACCTGTAAGGGCCCCGGGGGGCTACAGCCCCCACCACAAAGAATTTCTCTATAAAGACTAGGCCAGGGCCACCTGTAAGGGCCCCAGGGGGCTACAGCCCCACCACAAAGAATTTCTCTATAAAGACTAGGCCAGGGCCACCTGTAAGGGCCCCGGGGGGCTACAGCCCCCACCACAAAGTATTTCTCTATAAAGACTAGGCCAGGGCCACCTGTAAGAACCCGGACCAGGGAAGGTGCTCCTCCCACTGCTCATGATCCCTCCCCCTCTCCCCCACCCCCATTTATTACTATGGGTAAGCAGACTGTATAGCTTCATAGGAATGAATGGGGCTACTGAGAGGAGGACCTGATGGGAAGATTGTGGTAGTTCCCAAGGTGGTCTGCACTCGGGGGGGGAGGGGGATGGGTTGATGGATTGCAGGGAAAATATAGGGAGAGTTTAGTTGGCCATCATATAGTGTATAGAAGAAGTCTCACTCCAGCTCCTGCAGGGTGCAGCCCGGGCCTCTCAGTCCTTCACACAGAACTTTCACTCCAGAATCCTCCAGACTATTCCAGGTGAGACTCAGTTTGGTCAGAGATCGGTTGGTGAGGAGGACTGAGCGGAGGTCCTCACAGGACGCCTGGGTCAGCTCACAGGAAGATAATCTGTAAAGAGAAAAACCGTATGAGAACTTCTACCCAATCACCTCCCAGACCTGGAAGCAGAGCTCCATTGGCCAAATCCTTACATCAGCTCCTGCAGGGTACAGCTCGTGTCACTCAGCCCTTCACAGAGGAGCTTCACTCCGGAGTCCCCAAGCTTGTTGTCCCTCACATTCAGGCTGGTCAGGGTCCGGTTTGTAAGAATAACCGATCGTAGATCCTCACAGGAGGCGCTGCTGAGGTTCACCTCAAACAACCTGCAGAGACCAAACAAGACCATGTGACCGGATTCATTAGACCCATTACTAGAAAATCACCACTCAGTCTGTTGGTGGGGAATACAGGAGGCTGTTCAGACTACACGATAATGCCGGGATTGGTTGGTGTATAGGAGGGGGGAGGAGGAACTGAAATTACTCAGCTTTGGAAGTGGCCCCCCAGAAGGTGTACAATGTACATGACCACCCTGAGATCTGCTGAGGAGGTCAAATAGTGCAAGAGGTACATACTCTGCATCTTCCACACCGCATCTTCCTCCACCCAACCCCCATCTTCCTCCACCCAACCCCCATCTTCCTCCACCCAACCCCCATCTTCCTCCACCCAGCCCCATCTTCCTCCACCCAGCCCCATCTTCCTCCACCCAGCCCCATCTTCCTCCACCCAGCCCCATCTTCCTCCACCCAGCCCCATCTTCCTCCACCCAGCCCCATCTTCCTCCACCCAACCCCATCTTCCTCCACCCAACCCCATGCCTACACCACAAATACATTAGAACAATTCAGTCCATACTACAATGTACCCATCAGAACTCACACCAGCTCCTTCAGAGTGCAGCCCGGCTGGCGGAGCGCCTCACACAGCAGCTTGGCCCCGGAGTCCTGGAGACAGCAATCTCTCAGATATAAGGTGGTGAGCGATTACAGTTTGCATTGTTTAGGATAATGTGATCAGGCCCTTACCCGATTGTGCGCTATATATTCTGTGTGAATTTACAATTAAGACAGTTCCAGTTTGCACCCAAGCTAGTGTCGTCCAGTTCTTGGGTGCTCAGCGATAATACCCGGTTCCAAAGTGGAGGAAGCTGCATATTGGCGGAGGCACTCAGGTGGTCTGTCAGAACACCCCCATACAAGGTACCCATCAGACCTCACCGAGCACCCCCCATACAATGTACCCATCAGACCTCACCCAGCACCCCCCATACAATGTACCCATCAGAACTTACACCAGCTCCTTCAGAGTGCAGCCGGGCTGGCGGAGCGCCTCACACAGCAGCTTGGTCCCGGAGTCCTGGAGGCTGCAATCTCTCAGATATAAGGTGGTGAGCGATCGATTGGTCATCAGAGCAGAACGCAGGAAGTCCCCGCAGGCCGGAGTCAGCTCACAGAATTCCATCCTGGAGGAGAGGACAAGTCTGGTCAGTTTTATGGAGCGTCCTCACCGTGTCTACAGCCTGATAAACACTTCTAGAAGGTGAGGGGGAAGCTGTACATCAGAGGTTCTCAACCCGGTCCTCAAATACCCCCAACAGGACATGTTTTGGACAGCTATTTTTATCTGAGAAATTCCCAAAATACCAAACCATTGACTGATTTAAAGCACCTGTGCAAGATTAAAGGAAAATCTGCAAACATGGCCTGTTGGGGTACTTGAGAACCACTGATAGAGGACATGGGGAGAGGTTGGGAACCCGTCTGGTTTGTTGCCATCAGTTATTTTCTCCATTTAGGACAGAAAGGGAAAGGAAATCCAATATTGTGTGTTGTCACCGGAACAGGACTAGAGGGGATCTTCCAATGGGCACACCTGTTCTGGGGACAACGGTTTGAAATCTCCATCACTTTGAGAGATTCTCACTTCCTGCCCGGTAGACACTTGTAATGCACTTCTGGTATCTTTTACATGAGCTGAAGACATCCCGGTATAGGAACCTACAAACCCGACAACTCCACTTCTTTACTGAATGTAGGTGGATCTGCTCATGGGGCCCTTACCATACAGAGACCCATTCTGATTAGTATATATAACCCAGTGCAGCCAATTTCAGTAGGCTTCTCCTAGTGCCTTCAGCAGATTGTGCTGTGCATATATGCATGAAGAAATGACAGCAAGTCAGGCTGGGCCATACACAACGTGATAATACAGAACGCTTGTGATTGGACAGTTTAAGCTACTTCGGTCCAAATGGGAGGGAGGGAAGGATGAAGGATGGGATGCAAGGATCAAGAATGGGAGGGAGGGGGTGCAAGGATGGGAGGGAGGAAGGGAGGGATGCAAGGATGGGAGTACAGCCCAGACCCTTCCCCTCTAGTGTAAATATGATGGAGGACTCACTTCAGCTCCTGCAGGGTGCAGCCCGGATCCTTCAGCCCCTCACATAGAAATTTCACTCCATCATCCTCAATCTTATTCAATGTAAGATCCAACTTGTGCAGAGAGCAGTTCTCTTTAAGGGCGGAGCCAAGGATCTCACAGCCCATGGCGGTCAAGTTGCAGTCATCAAGCCTACAGAAATCAGAAACTATGAATCTGGTATCCAGCGTAGTTAGAATAGAATATGCAGCAATGAGGGACATGTCAGATGTATCAGGACACCCCTCACACTTCCTGAGATGGAGGGGGGGGGGGGGGGGGGGGACTGCTAAGGAACCCTCGGAATCTTGACCTCACCTGAGGACAAACTGGAAAAAAATAAAATGGGATTGTAAGCCGACACAACACCACGTGAGTAACCAATCTCAATAATGGAGAAAAAGCCAAACAAACAATGTCCCCTCTGGTGGAGCTTTCCCAGAAGAGTAGAGGGAGGACCAGCCTTGGGTGATGGGAGAGGTAGACATCCAGACTGTCATTGGCCATCTTAATGCACAGCACACGTTTCCTTTTTTTGTTTGAAATAGTGGCGATAAATCAGCAGAAAATTAGCGCTCAACTTGAATAGGAGTTTGAAGACAAAGGTAGCCAATATTTGTGTTTTTAGCGTCACCCGGGTCTGTTAACCATCCAATACCTTCTAGAAGAATACTTACGACAGCTCCCGCAGGGTACAGCCCGGCTGGCGCAGACCATCGCAGACAATTTTCAAAGCGGAGTCCTCCAGAACATGGTGACCTATGACAAGTTTGGCGAGTGACCGGCTGGAAGAAATTAGAGAACGAAGATCCTCGAAGAAGGACGGGGCGACCACACAAACGTGGAACCTGCAAGGAGAGCAGAAGCTTTAAAATTGTAGTCGAAGGACGTAGAAAATTCCAACTCTGAATAAGAACAAGACTACTACCACCCCTTTCTTGGCTAGGAAGGAACACTAGACCTGGTGGTGCCTATATTCCCAGCTCACTTAATGGTTCTATGTAGTGACGTCAGACCCTGGCGGCTAGCCCATAAAGGAAGGAGTAACCTTCAATGTCCAACCTCCTGGTGGGAGACCATATACACCAGAAGTCTGCATGTCCACCAGTGAAAGAACCTTTCCAGTTAGGATGAGCTCTAAAAATCTGAAGGACACGACTGCTCAGAGAGGTTCAAACCTAGGTCACCAGCAGCCTGACCAGAGATGAGAGGCAAGAAGACCACAAACTTACTCCAGTTCCTGGATCTTGCTGTCTGAGTTGGACATCCAGGAAGCCTTTCCACCAGTCTCAATGTCCTCAGCAAAGCCACACCGTGTAAAGCTGTACGAGAAAAAATAAGAAATGCAATGATCTATTACAGGGCACTTTTCAAGCCAGGAGCCCTTCCTTAAAATAATTCGTTAAGGGTCAAAAAGCAGTTAGACAGACAATGAGGTCTCCCATGGATGAAGAAAACCCAAAATCCATAAACCGTGATCAGTGCACAAATCTGAGAAACGCGACTGACACTGGATTAGGTCCATCATCGTAGAAGGCCATTGTACAGATGAGGCCCGTACACAGAGTGCCCCGGGGTACAGGTACCAGTATGGTCAGGATAGCCTTTAGGTGAATGACAAGTCTGGAAGGGTTTCCCCCATACTGGATCCTTCAGTCTAATGGTTAACTGGCTGAAGGCAGTTCAAGGGAGCCTAGTTACAGTAGTTTTTCAATTTTACATGACGCTTCGTATTGTCATGGAAAATTTTATTAATGTATGTTGTCAGATGCCCCCCAGTGTCGGTTTTGCTGTAATGCGCTCATGTGGGCGTATTCGCACATAAAGACGTTGGCGGAAGACCATTGGCTACGGAAATCTTCCTGTGGACACTAGAGACGCGTTTGCTGGTTTAAGGAAGTTCATTTGTGCCTCACCGGGAGACTGGCCATTTCCGGTGACGGCATTAATGACTTCAAGCGAACATCTCTGTGTACATTGGAACTATAGCATAACGATATAAATATTATGGCCCACTGAGCCATGGTTTTATATCGTTCGTTGTCATTGAAAGCAGTTTAGATGGTTTGGACATCACTGCTTAGTCTATTTGAATGTATTCTGTGATTGGTTCTTTTGAAGTAAAACAATTGTTCCTGTATTGTAACACCATTGTATTGTATGTCCTTATATGGTCATTCACATCCTATGTGAATGAGATGAGGCCACATCCTTTGTGGGAGGGGTTTAGCTGTTGGAGGCAAACCTTTGAGGGTGTGGCTTTTAAATAGTTTCTAAATAAAGGAGTTCACTGAGCTGGGACAGTCAGAGATGCTGCCCGAGGCGGAGATGAACATGTAAGATATATACTGGGAATGGCTCCTTTAATGGAATGCTTGGCTGGTGAGGTTTGAATGAGGGGCTGAGATAAGGATGAAGGGGTTTGGGAGGTAATGGAAGATCTGTAGGTAAGGAATTATATCATTAAGACAGAAATGGGTATTAATATTAGTAACAGGAAAAATTGGCCGTTTGCTCTGCAGACAGCCGAATTTCGCTAACCGTATTCAGAGGCCTTAAAATTAAAAAAACGCAAAGCTATATTGTCTAGGACTAGGAAAGCCAAAACCAAGCATGAAGACTAAGGAAATGTGGGATCACTTTCAGGTTATTGCAAGGGAATGTAGAGTTACCCTTTAATTTTTAACTTTGTAAGAGGCTTTCTGCAAGGAAGTTCCCTCTTTACTTTAGCTTGTGCAGAAGTGCTGAGAGAGGTGTTAGACAGGATGCGCCTTTTTAGAGTAAACACGTCAGGAACATATACTGCTTGACCATTGCGGCCAATGTGATAAGGTTTAGTGATAAAGTTTAAGTCTTAGAATTGTGATGATTCTGTCTCTGGGCAGAAAAACTATGAATATTTTGCAAGATCAGTATTAATTGTATAACATGAATGTGATTGGTTGTTCATGGACTTCCCCTACAACGCCTTTTCTTTGTAAAAATATATAGTCTGTCAGAATGGAATAAACCACCGTCTTGACCAACCATATACTGTGTAAGGTGTCTACGATTACCTGTCCGGACAGAGTTTTTCCATTGACCACCAGCAAATGGAAAGAGGGGCTGAAACAGGAGGACCTTACAAAGACTTGGCCTCAATAAGAAATGGAAGATACATGTGTTGGTGTGACTGAAAACCTTCCCGATTTTCCATATCTTGTAGGACATCATGAACAGATGTTACTTCGGAGTAAACAGACTAGAAGGGTTAATACTTACCAAAGCTTTGAAGATCCATGGAAGGAGGGAGACAGCAATTCCAAGTCTTTGGGTCGCATCAGATGATCCTCCAGACAGATGGAGCCAAAGCTCACCCGGTCTGCCAGACAATACAGCATCTCTCGAAGATGAACATTCTCCATGAATGAGCTGTAAAAACACGACTGGAACAGCAGGTCCGGGGCACTGAACACTTGGCTACGCAACGCCTCGTCCTGAGCTTCGTAGAAGCAGGTTAGTGCGTCAGGACAGAATTCAGAGGGTTTTTCGGCCGTCAGCCATTTTTCCATGGCCGATTTGGCTCTTAAAGAAACACTAGACCCAACGACGCCTGCAAGTTCCTTCACCTGCTTATTATTGAGGAGGCCAAAGAGGAACTTTATGGTTGAGCTCATATATGGGTGATGCGAAGACTGATAAAACAGGGATATTCCACTGCAAACTCTTGGGGGGAATGCATCTCCATCTACCCCATTGTTCTCTTTAACCTCGGCATCTTCTCCCAGCACATAATACAAAGCAGCAAAGAATTCCTGAACACTCAGGTGAATGAAGCAGTAGTTGGTTGGGTCTCCCACATTCTTTTGGAAAATGCTGTCATTTGGGAAAACTGAAGCCACCTCTGATATAGACAGTCCATTCCTTCCAAGATCCTCCTCATCAAACAAGCTTCTCCGATTCAGGATCCCGTCATTGGCCAATGCACATAGGTTCTTCAGACACTGGAGTATTGGATGGGTGCTGCCTGGATTGTTGAGGAAGCTTCTGAGATAAGACAGATACACGGAGGTGAGAGTTTTACAGTTTGCTGGGCTAAGCTCATCTTTCATTCCCGCCTTCAGTATCCTACAGACAAGCCAACAGGTCAAAGGAACCAAACTCAAACCCAACAGAACTTGGTTTTCTTTCAGTACTGAGACAGCCTGCTCTGCCTGATCTTTGTTGTTAAAGAAATGATGGCAAAATTGTTCAAGATCTCCCTCCGAAAACCCCAGAAGTTCTACGGAAGAGGAGGACCGAGCGAAGTCCTTCATCTTCTTGAGGGACATCGATCTGGTTGTAATAAGCAATGAGGTTTCACTGAGGATCTCTTTGCTCAATAGGCATTTTAGAAGGGTTTCTTTGTGGGTCTCCTTGAAGGGGTCTTCATAGTCCTCACCGTCATCTTCCAGGGTCCACCTCAACTCATCAAACCCATCAAGAATGATCAGAACCTTGGAAGGATCATTGAGAGCCGGCATGATCAGATTCTCCGAGAACTGCAACTTGGAGCTTTTGGCCACAAGTCCTTCAATATTGATATTGCCGGTAATCTTATTTATTTGTCTGCCGCTCAAGTAGAACACAAAATTAAACTGGTCGGCGTAGAGCTTTCCAGAGGCCCAGTCCAGCATGATCCTCCGTGTGGTCAGAGTTTTACCGATTCCAGGAGGCCCCACCAACACCAGAGTCTTGGGGACAAACCCGCTGCCATCAGGAACAAACAGGTCCTGGACCCTGGATGGGGAATATCGCTCCGAGGACTTGGTGACCTCCACCTGCTCAAGTAAAGTGCCAGAGAAAGGGATTGTGGGGTCTTCCCCCTTATTAATCTTAAGGGGGCGGAGCCTGGGATATCCCCCACCTACAACCTTCCCCAGGTGGGAGTCATGCTCTTCGATAGGTTGGAAGACCTCTTTAATAAATGCCAGATATTTGGATTTCCATTCTGTGGAGGAGAAATTTGGATTAATGGAGGTCCAGCAGATCGGTAAAATGTATCCCATCTTATCAACCTTTTATTCTTCACAAAAACATTACAGGAGATAATTTATACTTTATAAAGCCCATCATTGGTCACCACCCAGCCCCACCCTCTCCATATATTCAACACTTAAGGCCTGCTCAGTCTGGGGGGGTTGTAAAATGATGACTTCCCTTACTCCATAGTCCTGCAGGGTCCCTCATTGCTGTTTTCGGGACAGAGGACTGGATCCCGAATATTTCTCTCTTCTTGGGCTGCGTGTCCCACCCCCACCCCCCCCCCCCCATCACTGATTAAAGTCCACCTCCTTCCAGATAGGGTCCTAGGGATGCACCACAGATTTGGGATCCTCTTTGTTCCCAGGAACTCATCTGAAGACATCTGATGTCCATCTAGAGATGCCGGTAAGAGGGGGGAAGGTGGTAGACATGTGCGATTAGTTTCGTACAAATTTTTTGAAATTCGTACAAATTTACGAATCCGTAGTACGAATTTTTTCAAATACGAATTCATTCGAATCCGACTACCAAATATCGAATTTCAACTAATTCGAAAGAAATTATTATAGTGGATATAACGAATGAATTCGAATGACAAAGTGTCATTTTTGCAGAGAAAAAAAAAAAAAAGCTATTTAAAATCACTCGCAGCTATTGCCGGCAAATTAATTGATATAAAAAAAAAAAAAAAAAAAAATAAAACAAAAAAAAAAAAAAAGTGTAGGGGTCCCCCCAAATTCAATTAACCAGGCCCTTCAGGTCTGGGATAGATTTTAAGGGGGACCCCAGCCAAAAAAAAAGGCGTGGGGTCCCCCCTCAAAATCCATACCAGACCCTTTATCAGAGCACGCAACCTGGCAGGCCGCAGGAAAAGAGGGGACGAGAGTGGCCCCCCTCCCGCCTGAACCGTACCAGGCC